>JAQPZY010001345.1:1905000-1970000 GCA_029931535.1 Margaritifera margaritifera
GTCTGTGTGTGTGTGTGTGTGTGTGTGTGTGTGTGTGTGTGTGTGTGAGAGAGAGAGAGAGAGAGAGAGAGAGAGAGAGAGAGAGAGAGAGTATTCATACATGTATTGCCTGGACTTGGATTGAACATGTAATTTTATCAGAATATTTTACTGTATACATTATTTAAGATAAATATCAACGCTTCATTTGTCAGATATTACCGTCCAAATCCGTCTGACAATGATTCAGATCTGGGACGTGGAATGAACATCTGTTGTGCAACTAACGTGTGATATATGAACTTTGATTCATGGCTGTATGTTGTGGTTTGCGTTTGAATTATTTCAGTAAGACATATTGCTATGTATAATGTTTACATATTTAACTTTGTCCTTGGTTGTAGGATGTAAACAAGTTGTTTACTTAGAATTTGAGGTTTTACCTTAGATTGGTTTTTTCACAGGAATTACTGATATTTGTCATGTAGGCATATGATTTTCTGGAAAATTATGTCAGATGACTTGTGTTTATATATAGGGAGTTTTGGTAAATAATATTTCATCCTTGTTCTAATGGTCAAGTCTATGAAGAATCATTTTAATAATCAGATGTTTATAGTTGTGTTGTGAAAATCAGAGCAAATTCAGAGAGAGGAATTATTTATTTAAAATATTCATTGGAATTACTAAAAGTGCTCATTCTCATTTTGGACTGATACATAACTGGGATTTTTGTGAATTCATTTAAAGATATTCTGGATTACATCATTGAGGCATATCAGGACATTCAATAATACTGGCACATCAGGACATTCAAGGCTACTGGGATTAATTCTATTATTTGGACTTGTGATTAGTACACTTAGGATTATTGAATTATTTGGACTTTAATTCACCTTATTGTAAGTGTCTTTTGAATTTTAACTTTAATTGTCTAGAAATAAATTGTTTTCTGATTTTACTTACATTGTTGCTTTCACTTTCTTTTTGTTACATATTTTTAAGACCTAGAGTCATCACCTATTTATCTCTCTCTCTCTCTCTCTCTCTCTCTCTCTCTTTATATATATATATATATATATATATATATATATATATATATATATATATATATATATATATATATATATATATATGAGCTAGGCGATAAGTGCCTTTACTCGCAGTACGGGTTCGATTGCCGCTTGGATAAGCGCTTTTTTCTGTTTGGTATATTGGTGTAAGTTTGTAATTTACATTTACATGTATATACCTTGCATTTCTAAATAGAAATCCAGTAGATTGTTGCATATATGCTATAGTTGAGTGTAATTTTTTCCTTTCCCAGCGAGGGAGTTTTCGTGCACATCGAGGTCTTTTCTTCGACCTTGTTTCATTTTCTTTGGTGGATGACTGTATGACCGCTGGTGCAATTGAGCTAGGCGATAAGTGCAGTTATAGGAGGCACGAGTCGATTCGAGCTTGCAACAGATTATAACACTGTAATCTGTTGTTTGATTATATCGGTGTCATTATACATACATACATACATACATACATACATACATACATACATACATACATACATACATACATACATACATACATACATACATACATACATACATACATACATACATACATACATACATACATACATACATACATACATACATACATACATACATGCATACATACATGCATACATACATGCATATATATATATATATATATATATATATATATATATATATATATATATATATATATATATATATATATATATATATATAAAGAAATGATTCACATTGATATACTAAAAACATGAGAGCAGTTAGTCACATATTGCAATTGTTCAAACCACGCCCTTTCTTCGGAGTTGCTCTTTATTGTTCCTACATTGTGAGTATTATATTATTTTGTATGCGATGGAAAGAACAACTAAATCCATTCACATGATCCCTATCTTCACTTCAATTTGTCATAAACTTCATCCAACTATCTGTCTCTCTCTCTCTCTCTCTCTCTCTCTGTGTCTGTCTCTGTCACACACACATTTTATTGCTTTACAAAAGTTTTTAGTATAATACAGGATACTTCAATTATATTTTTACTTAAAACTGAGTTAAAAATCGCGAAAATTCTAATCTTTTACAGATCGTTGCAGGATATTTGATTGAGCTCATAACTTCTATTTTGGATAATTTTCCCTAAATTTAAGAGGTTATTTTATCTTTAGTCAATCTGAATTCCACGTCCTCACCCACCCCCACCCCCCAAAAAACCCCAAGCAAACAAAAAAAAAAAACAAAAAACTCCATGAATATGACACTTTCTAAACATAATTCCCGTATTTCTTAAAAGTCTTCCGAATTCAACATGCCTAATACAGTCTGCAGGAAAAAGTAAATTTCGTGTTAACGATCGAAAAAATAAATGAGAGATGACATTTTACCTAAATCTCCCGCCAGTTTCACTAATTACCAGGCAGATGTCAAAGTCTATCGTTAATTAAATGCAAACATGAAACAGAAGAACACATGAAATTGGAGGAAATGATAGTTTTATACCCTGGGTATTATTCCAGGATACAGTAATTATTTCATACATATAAAAAGCTTTTAGGTACCCTTCCCCCCCCCCCCCCCGACACACACTCACGCAGGCACACAAGCCTTTAATATTTATATAGTATAATTAAGACTTCCGGTCTATGGAACGGTTTGCATACATACAGATGTAAATAAGCAGACTACATTTAAATCAGTATTGACAAAAAGCGAAACTTTTTGGGAAGACAAGAACAGTTTGAGTGGCAGAGAACCGAAAATGTATTCTCGCTAGCGTGTTATATAGCGCTATCTGAGAAAAAAAATACAAGAAGAGAGATATGTAGATCAGCGTAGTCAGCGCCATCTTCTTTGGTAGAAAACATTTGGCTTCTGTTTTAAAATTATAGATGGAATTAAGACTGTATGAAAGAAAGAAATATAGGTATGTAATTTACAACAGAACACGATAGATAGATATTATCAGTTGAATATAGATATATCTTGTGAGTGTATATACATACAAGATTCTTGAGGCTGTATCTAAGGGCATCCTTTACGAAACGCATTGAAGCTATCCATATAGTCAATATATCTTACCACAAGAATGGGTCAGATGGGTCAGACATGAAATAACAAGCATATGTTTTCTCCAGGTGTATATCTTTTTGTCGCATGTCCCTCCCAGAATTAGCTATTTTCCTACGGTTGGGTACGTTAATTTATGACAGAGTCAACAACAGACGTGAGATTTATGCAGATTAGGAACAATTTTGAATATTAGAAAACTCTTTAGGTTAGTTTGCTTGGTTTGGTTTTGTGAGGTTTAACGCTATTTTTCAGCACGTGATAGGCTGTACATGGCGGCCAGTTTATTTGGTGGAGGAAGAACCCGGGAAGACCTCAGGAAGAACCACCAACACATGGGAAGCTCCTGGCAAGTTTTCTCACATACCCTCTGACTCAAACTCACGCGGACAGAGGTGAGATGTGTGAGTGATCTGTAAAGGCGAGCGCATTAGACCACTCGGCCAGCTGGGTCCCGAGGTTAGTTTGAAGAACTGTGAAGTGGAGAACAGAGCAATGTAGATTCCAACCATCAGCCAACAATCAGAGAGTTGTATTGGGAAAAATGGCCCTATTGAATAAATTATGATTATAGAGGCATGGACATATATTTTAAATGAACAAGATTTGTTTTCTTTTCTGTTCCTCTGAAAAAATTCCATGAAGTTTTCAACTCATCATTCAGATATATCATGGACGACAACACGACAATACAGTTGAGCAAAGAGCTGGACATTTAACAAATTAGACAAATAGAATCTATTTGAAGTTTTATGGATTTTCTATCTTTACAGTTTGTTGGGGTTTCTGATGCATATATGGTATTTACCTTCGAGCTTACTAGGTCTGAATGCAAGTTATACATTCTTAATTCAGAACCTGATGTGCTCAGTTAAGACCATATAAAGTAAGCATCGTGGTCACTGCAATTAATTTAGACGCCCCACCCACCCTGGAAAAAAAAGTGCGAATATAATTTCCTTCAAAATTTGAGATAATGCAGAGGTGGCGAAAATTCCTTTTTTTTTCAAGTTTATTATGCAACATATCAGAGACGATATATATATATATATATATATATATATATATATATATATATATATATATATATATATATGTATATATATATATATATATATATATATATATATATATATATATATATATCCGATGAGTAATTAAGACTGACTTGAATGTGATCGATTTGCACAATTCGTGAAAATCTACTGACGCAAAAATATTAATTTTTTGTGTAATTTTGAGTAGAAGTACAGTTTATGTATTGAGTTGTGGGAATAATAAATAATATCTATGCAGTTAAATTCTCTCAACTTCTCGACATTAGTCTACATTACTTACTTTCTTATTCTACCTCGTTGTGAACTCAGTACAGAGTTGCGTCATTCGTGGAATTTAAATGGAAATTCTTGATTTAGATGGAACTATCAATTGTATTCTAATACAGTTAGCAGAATATACGAATCTATGTATATATTTAATATGTACGTCACTAATACTAAATGTCCATTTCATTGAGATGCCTGTTAAATGTGTTTTTTATATTTTGGAGAAACAATTAAAGCTTGGTTGGTAGAACTTGATTCCAACTGCTTTTCTCTATCGAATAATGGTAAAAACGTATGTTTGAAACAAAACTAAACAACCATTCGATTAGGAGTATAAATAAGAGACTATATAATTAAAATTATTCTCATTTCACACCTGTAATGGGATCGATCACGTTTAACAGTTTCTTGGTAAGGTTTGGATTTATTCCTGTAATATTTTCCAGTCCTATGCTATACTTATATATATATATATATATATATATATATATATATATATATATATATATATATATATATATTACAGTCCTATTCTCCGTCCCCAATGCATACTATAGATCAATCTTTCTTGCATGTGTTCGTACATTAAGAATACCCATTCACGCATAAACCATTTCAAACAAGGCAGAAACAAGCTGAGAACATATATTATCTGAAACAATTTCATAACTCTGAACCGTAAGTACATGGCATCTGTCAGTGTACAATTGTTTGATTAATTAGGAGTGTGAACCTCAGTTGTCAACTAAGACTTGATACTTTCATATTTCATGGTGAAGAACGTGGAATAACTGTACATGAAGTATGCAACTACAAATCGAGCACTGTTTAATATTTGATGTTCGATTTATATTTTATATACCTTACTTGAAATTATTAACCTCCAATCCTTTTAGTCGTTTTTATTATTATTATTTTTGTTCTCCTGTTAATATTTATCGATCTATTATAGTTGTGATTTACAAAGTGCGGGTGTTGTTCACATTGCAGTTTGTATTACATATAAGTATGAAAAGATCAGCAAACGAAATCCATTTCTCCATAAAATGTCCTTAATATAATAATTCGGTTAAAGAGATAGGATAAGATTTGAACCAGAAATATGTCCTAAACGTATTGATCAAAATTTGTCCTTAACATATTGATCCAAAACATCGTTCCGATGCATACGAAGGAAGGGGAAAGAGGGCAACAAAAGTCTGACATGACTGGAATATATGACTATCAGTTCAGTACAGCAAAAGAGGGCATCAGTAGAGAATAAAATATGGCATCAATGACGGGTTTCTGATGTATGGAACGTACACTGAGGAAGGAGTAAGAGTACACCAGTAAAGACTTAAGTTTGCTGGAGCATATGCTTTAGGTAGTTTTGTTGTCTCTGTTTGGTGTTTAATGGCACTTCAACGCACGAGAGGTCATATCGTACCGATTTACAAGGTCATTTAGGAGAATCCAGATCTCTGCAACATATACTCAGGAAAGAAGAAGAGGGCATTAGTAGTAAATTCAGATTTCTGGACCACATAGTCAGAAATGGAGGCATGGGTAAATAATTCAGATGGCTGTGACATATATTCGAGAGAGAGAGAGAGAGAGAGAGAGAGAGAGAGAGAGAGAGAGAGAGAGAGAGAGAGAGAGAGAGAGAGAGAGAGAGAGAGCATCATTAGATAATATAGACCGCAGGAATATACTCTTAGGATGGAGAAGGATAATTACAGACGTATGTAAAATAAAGATTAGGCCCATGAAATGAGTGTTTATGAAGAATAAAGAATAAGTCAGTTTAGATTGCTGGAATATATATTCATAAAGTAGAAAGAGGACATCAGTAGAGAATTTAGATCAGGCACGCCGAGGGGGGGGGGGGCAATTGCCCTGGGGCTGGGCGATTGCTAGGGGCTCGTTGACAACTCAGCTATAAAAAATACATCAATCTTTGCAGTAAATATTAAACTTTGTCCCTTGTAAGAGTCTAAGTTATAATAGATTACACAGGTTTTTATATACAAAAAATTTAAATAGTTTTGGGGCCCATGACTGCTCTGCCCAAGGGCCCTAAATTTCTTTCGGAGGGCCTGATTAAGATTGCTGGAATATATATTCATCCAGTAGCGGGCACTGCAAATTGAAAATTAGAAAGTCCTAGTTGCGAGTCCCACCCTTATATTTCCTGCTCCATTCCTTCGACAAGAAAACTGATGTCGTTTGCTCAAGCCGACCCCGTCGCCTAATCAGAAAGTAGACAACAGTATTGACTTTGGCGTGGGATGAGGGTAAGGTTGGCGCTAGTTCAGCTATGCTGAAATGGTCAAAATGTGTGCGATGGGGTAATATCTTATGAGAAGGAACCGATTCATATAGAAGATTTTTGAGGCAAAATTGTATTTAGTAGAAAAGAAAACAGACAAGAGAATTACAAAATTAAAAAAAGCCTGTAGCTAAAGCAAGGCCCTGTCATAATTTAACATTGCTATTAGAGCAATATTATAAGCAAGGCCCTGTCATAATTTAACATTGCTTTTAGAGAAATATTATAACATTCACTAAATATCCCCTTTTTACGGGATATGGTTTCAGTGAAAAAACACACGAGGATTCGTAGCTCAAAAGAAACAAGAGGGAATGAAGAATATCTAGCTTTAATTACATTGAAACATCAGCAATATTAATTTTTGATAGACAGACAGACAAGACTGAACAGTGTACAAGGAGTTATTTCCCCTTTCAGTATAACAAAGTGTACCATTTTCTTCTTGGACTCATATAAATTATAACATAAAGACAAGAGTTCTTCATCTTATATTGTCGAAATTGGAAGATATTTTTAGTATATCATCCGAATACCATTCAGATAGCTAATAATGCTAATGACAAATTGATTTCTTATAATGTAATCGCTGAGCTTAGTTAAAAAGGATTTTTTTTCGCCCTTATTATTCGTAAAGAGAGGTATTTCTTCTGAAAAATAATTTGCAATCATTTTGGTGATAGGCAAATGATCTATTAAAATATACGCATAACTCCTAGCTTAATAAAATGTTTGTTTTAAAACCCCATAAAATACTATATATAAATGCGGTACATTTGTTATACGCGTTAAAAAATTACTTACCAATGGGCTTGCTAATACTTGAACTACGCTTTCTAGGTCACTCTTGCAATCACGTCATCACGAATGTCGCATAACAGTATCACACAAGTTATACCTTTCCAAAGTAACTTTGAAAAAGTACATTACTTTAACATGTAAATTAATAAATATTCCTTGGTTAGTTTTTGTTGCCTTTTTTCAGTATTACAACATACTAGACAGTATGTGGATTCCAGTATTACAACATACTAGAAGGTCTGTGGGATTCCAGTATTACAACATACTAGACGGTCTGTGGGATTCCAGTATTACATACTAGACGGTCTGTGGGATTCCAGTATTACATATTAGACGGTCTGTGGGATTCCAGTATTAGATACTAGATGGTCTGTGGGATTCCAGTATTACATACTCGTTGACATTAATAATACTACCTTATAAAGGTGCATGCGCAGTTGATAATATTCTATTGTAAGCAAGAGTTTCTTGATTTATGTCAAACTATTCGTTCAGCACAGCACGCGAATCATGTAGATAAATGAGGTGCAATAACGAAGACACGTTCAAACTACAGAATGTCTATGTAATGGAAAATAATTGTTTGAAGTAAGTCACGTGATGAGCCCATTTTTCTTTGGCTCTTTGGCGCTAACATTTCGGACACCTACTGATAAATTGTCCATAAATGCCAAAAGACGCTTCACATGATTCATATCCTCGACATCTGCGTTGTGTTGCATTCCATCTGAGAATTTTTCAACATTTTTCTCCCTTTTGCTTTGTTAACTGTAATGTACATGTTCTTAATGTCCGACCTAAAAGTAGCTTGTGCAGGAAAAAAGGTCAAGGGATGGATAAAAGTGATTTACAAATGTTTTCGCAAATAATCTGCAATTGTGACAAATTAAATACACTCAAGCCTATTAAATAAAGTGTTGGTATAATTTTCGCACAATGATAGCAGTATATACTGTACACGTTGTAAAACGTTCTTTTGTACCTTACTAATCCTTAAGAAGTCAGGACATTACGTTACTATGAATCATATCTATTCCTCTTCAACTATCAGCTATTATTTGTTAATTATCTCATCTTTCTTTAATTTTTGGTGGTTTGAATCGGTTTTATACCCTGAAAAAGCAGATCAAATCGTTTCTATTTAAGTCATTATTATATTATATCCCTCTTTCTTTGCCACCCGATTTGTTAAGATTATCGAGAAAATAGACTGAAAATGCTTCACAGAAATTGCTTACGTGTTCTCCAATAACATTGTTACACTGGTACTTGTTAAGTGAAAATTACATAATGCTTAGTTATTATAACAATTACAGTTAAACGATGTCTTACTCGCATCCCGGGTCGATTTTGCAGTTCCGTTATCTATAATGGTAACCCTATCGCCAAACAAACGGTTTTGGGTACTTTTGGTTCCCACCGACTCCATTCCAATTCAATATTGGCACTAAAAAATCAACTTTATTTTATTTTAAAAAAAGTTCATAAAGTAAAATAAAAGAAGTTGTGTCTTGTAAATTTTCTATTTTCAATAAAAAAAATATATAGCGAGATACAACATACCTAAAAAATAGTTAAGGTTTCGTGTATATTTATATGTATTATACAATGTAACTTAAGATGCTATTACATTTTCATGTTCCCAAGCTGAATAATTAGGAAATATGCATATTAGGGAAGGATGAGTGGTCTTTGCACAGTATCCTGTTGGATACTTATCTTCATTCTGCAAAGACCACGGGCGGAGCATAAAGAAGGCAAATCAGTCCTAGTGAAATGAAGAGTAAAACTTCTGAGATGTTATATTTTGTGTGTAATTACAATTTAAATGTAGGTCGTTTCAGAAGACAGGTGAACAATCAATATAACTTCATCAAGTAAGAGGGTGAAAGTAGAACTAGTTTCGAATCCAGCTTTAAGAAGACCTGGCGTTTAAAAAAAAAAAAAAAAAAAATGTATTTTTAATAAAGTTTTTTTAATCTTAAATTAAGACAAATAAGACAAATACATTGGAAAAGTGGTTTTAAAAAGAAGACAACACTTAATGAAGACAACTGCTAAATCCTAGAGACTTTGTAATCAAGTTATAAGGGGAGACAACTGATTTGTAGCCTATTTTCACTTTTGTTTTTGAATGTCAGTTGGTCAGGTTTCCTCACTTAAACCATACAGTTTGAAGTTTGAAGTCAAATTTGCTGTCTGACTAAACTAATATATTGACAAGTGTAAATCAGTTACAGCTTACTGGTGATTCAAGTAGATGGCTAGCTAATTATTTTGCGAACCATGCGTGTCATAGCCCTGGCGAAAGTGACCTGGCTACCTTTATGATGGTTCCCACCGGATTATATGGTCTCAACAGTGTTTTAGAAGCATATTTGCACATTTTTATTACAAAATACTTGATTGTGTAGTTTCGATTGTCTGTTTCGAAAAAAAGTATAAAAGTTCCTTTTGCATTTCTTTGTTCCAAATAAAAAAATGGAGAAGATATTTATTATGCAAATACAAATGCGTAGAAACAGACAGAAAGAGAGAAGACGATGAAACAGTAGAAGAGGAAATGTCTGTCTCTATTGCTGTTATCGGCATTAACCCACAAGAGCAGCCGGAAGGTTTTCTATTTTAATTGAATTATTCGGTTCTTGGGTTCCATTTTTAAAAGTGTTTTTTTTTTATTAACTTGTTTGTGGGATGATGATAAACAAAGATTTATTCGTAATTCAAATAAGATACAAGCTTACTAAGCAGATACGTGTAAGACGAAACGGTACGTTAATCAAAACATTACAAACGGTACACAATTGGTACAAAAGGGTACGTTAATAAAAACATTTGAAACGGTACACAAAGGATACAAAATGGTTGGAAATTGTACAATTAAGTGGCGGCAGAGCCTATAAAATGTTCGGGAAGGATCAGGAATGGTACGAAACCATACCACAAGATACACAAACTCAGGGACTGTCGGAAAATGGAACATTCGGTACGGAAATGGAACGGTTCGGAAATTGAACAGTGCAATTGGAAACGGAGACGTTACAAAATATTTTGCGAACGCTACACTTACCGGTATAGAAACTATATACAAAAAGTCCAGAAGCTTTCAAAATATTGGCTAAAATATCACTCATGCTGTTATACGTATCTACACGTGTATGTAGGACGAAATACTGCTGTATGACATTCTACTGGTAATTAGTAAACTCATAGTCACCAGTAGCCTTTTTAGCAAGTGAGTGTATTTGATGTCCTTAAGAACAGTTGTTTCCGAAGTATATTTTGTTTTAGCTTATAATTGATTGTGTCAAAACTCAGGCACCTCTCACCATTATACATGAAAGTCAAGTTCGAGATTTTAAACATCTGATTTTAGATTGGTTGAATATAAATTACACTGTAGGCTTGATACAGGACTTATGGTTCTTTAATTTGGTGATAAACACATCTGATTTCTGTGAAAACGAAATTCAAAATTAACAAAAGACTTTTTCTGTGGCATTGTCTTTTATAAATTATGATAAAACAAAACAAACCATCTCCGCCTTCCATATTTTGATATTAGTGAATTAAACCATCACATAAAGTCGTCTCTAGCACGCGAAAAGGCCACACCTTTGGCACCACAGGGTAGCAAAGAGTATTTCTATCAAACATAGACCGTTATGCATCAAACTAAATATAAAGACTTTGATTGGATAATAGTTTTATCTGCTGCCCCAATCATGCTGGCGCGTCATCATTTAAATGCACGGCGACCGTTATTTGCCGATGGTACTCAGATTTCCTGCTGGAAACGTCCTCCCTTTTTGCCGTGGTCATGTCTAATCGCAATTTGACACACATATACATACTTACAAGACCTACGTTATTTATACAAGAAAATTCTCATGATGAAGTGACCTGCCTTGATAGCACTTTATCCACAGTCTTAGTGGTTTGGCAAGCAAACCGCAAACTTCAGTACGTCTTTAGAAATCATTCATCACTATCGGAGAGAAGATTTATAACGCACTTTTATCGTTTGGGGATATATGCAATCGAGTAAGCGATAAAATGGTCACACCCCAAACATAACCGTAATTTACGAGTCAACTTCAAATACGAGTAGGCCCGCGTATCATTCGGAACACTATGATAAATTGCGTTCAACCTCTGATTAAGGGCCTTGAACCATTAGTGGACGATCACGTTATGCCTGCTATCAAAGTCTTGCCACCGTATATTATCCAGTATATATAGATTAATATGGAAGGGTTATATCATTATAAGAAACACGTATCATATTCTACTGGATGAGAGGCAAGAATATGTTTATATATATATATATATATATATATATATATATATATATATATATATATATAATGGCGCCAAAGTCAATATAATAATCTGTCCCTGCTATCAACTTGTCCGCCTTGCAAACTTTAAAAATAGGAGGATCAATGTGATGAATATAAAATCTGCCTCTATGTGCAACCAAAACGTTCTGTAAATGTATATATATATATATATATATATATATATATATATATATATATATATATATATATATATATATATATATATATATATATATACACCATCGAAGTACATATACTGCCCTCGTTATAGTTCATGAGTGAGACCATCTTATATTGTACGTAATAAACAATCCTTCTTGGTTATGTGGTATGTGTACACCAAAGCCCAAAAAGTATTGCATTTATTGATGTGAAATGGCGCAATAATTGGTCTCCTCCATCAAAGAAATAAAATCATCAGAAACAAATTTAGTCGTAGTGATAGATTAAATTCTGGCAACTTTGAAGGATACATGACTATATCCGCATTATAAGAGAAGCAGCGGTATCCCTAAAAAGTTAAACAGAGGAAGCACTTTGTTATAAATTTAAGATTCCATTGCAGTAAATTGGATCTACATTGTTTTGAACATCTTGGTTTAACTTTCTGGAGGAAGCTGCTCGGACTAAAATATCGAATTTGCGGAATTCTCTTTTCCGGGATACTGTGCGGTCAACCTTGAGAAACGCATTTATAAATTTATTTGTTCAGTGTCGTATGCATTACTGCGTACAGAGAGGCACATAAGCATCTTCACAGACTGAACACTATTTTTATTGTTTTCCAAAGGGACTAAAAAAAATGAAAACCAGGATAATATTTTTGTGTCTCTGGTACAACTGAAGGGTGGTTTAATTTCATCTTCACACATCAAAATCAGAAGCATCCATGGAGGATTTTATTTCGTTTTCGATGAAATTAAATCCAGCAAGGAAAAAGAGCATTGTTGTATTAAGTGTTGAGGTAAGCAATGTGACTCATCGAAATTTGATCCCCACAAAATCATTCGTTTACATACAAACCGCGAAAGGTTATCTGATGAATACTATTAATATTGCAGTATGCAAATTTGAAAGCGCGTTTTCCGTGCATATGTTGATTAACTTCTTCCCATTTTCAAAGTTTTGAGCTTTTGGCATCTCATAAATGAACCTACTCCCTACAATTTAAAATTTTATATTACGACCACATATTCTCCGTCAAGTGTTCCTTTTCATTTTGCAAAATATTATCTCTCATTTTGCTCACTAATATAAATTCTCTTTTATAATTTCAGGTCACACATGACTATAACGGATTGAGCTTGTTTTTTTTTTTTAGAAAGCACCACTTGGTAAAAACGTTTGAGTGAATCAACCCAAGGAATGATTATGGCCGAAAAAATAATGCTGTTTTTTCATATACTGAAAGCGCATCAGAAATAGTTGGGTATTTTTTTTTTTAGTAAACATAGTTTCTTAGCATGGTAAATTACAGCAATGACGATAATGGAACTGAAATGTAAGAACGACTTATGAAGCACAACATGCGCATTGCAAGTCGGATTTTACAGATGTTTTGGGGGCCCCGGGTGGCCGAGTGGTCTAAGGCGCTCTCACCTCACGCTCGGCCAACGTGGGTATGTGAGAAAGCTTGCCAGTAGCGTCCCGTGGGTATGTGGTTCTTCCCTGGGTTATCTCGGGTTCTTCCTCCACCAAATATACTGGCCGCCATGTATAGCCTATCATGTGCTGAAAAATGGCGTTAAACCCATAACAATCAATCAACCAACCAACAGATGTTTTGCTTATCCAGAGGTAAAGTCTGTATACATGGTTTACTTATCCATAAGTAAGGGCCTGTATACACGGTTGTAATTGTCCACAAGTAAGGGCCTATATACACGGTAAAGCAAGATTTATGTATAATCAAAGTTCTGCTGTGTGTACTATGCCACGGGCCATTTCAGTAAGTTGTATTACCACTTTAAGGATTTACTTCCCCTGAATTTACCCACAATGCATTTCATTTCCGGGTAGCAAATTCAATAGTGAAAGAATTAATTTACGACACAAAACAACACTAATATATAGGAACATCAAAGATGCCATCATTTACAAGATAATGCATATATAATAATGAAAACTACTAATGTATGTATGTATGTACGTATGTATGTATGTATGTATGTATGTATGTATGTATGTATGTATGTATGTATGTATGTATGTATGTATGTATGCATGCATGCATGCATGCATGCATGCATGCATGTATGTATGTATGTATGTATGTATGTATGTATGTATGTATGTATGTATGTATGTATGTATGTATGTATGTATGTATGTATGTATGTATGTATGTTAATGCTATTTCTGATGATAAGAGGAATATTGTGAGGTAAGAAAATTGTAATATGTTTGAGAGATCTTTCAATTTTATATCGAACTAATATATAATTTATTTGTCAAAACTGCACGCGCCTTACATTGTCTGTGTTTTAGGGTGCATTCGTTATATATATATATATATATATATATATATATATATATATATATATATATATATATATATATATATATATATATATATATATATATATACATTGGCTTATTCTGGATTAAAGGATGAATATTGTGGGTTGTTTGCGCTCTTTAATTTTTTTCTGCCTCTTTATCACTATAGATGACATTGTTTATTTCATTTACTTATTTATTTATTCTTTTATTGTTTATCAGTATCAATAATTATTTCTCTATTCGACCAATTTGCTTTGTGTCCTTATTCTTAAAATTTATCACAATTGAAAAATACCAATCTTGTGGTGTTTCCCAGAACTTGTAATGCATAATTTCTGTTTGATTCTGTTATCGTTTTCATTCTGCCCCCCCCCCCCCGCCACCCCCTATATGTTTAGAAAATAAAAGGAGAACTTCATGTTGAATATAATTTATTATCGAAACATACAATAATTTGCAAATTTACTTCAAAGAGGGAAAATGTATATATATGAAATGTTGTATTGCATATATGATACATGGTATATGAATGTATATATGAAATGTTGGATTGCATATATGATATATTGTATATGAATGTATATATGAAATGTTGTATTGCATATATGATACATTGTTCAGAATAGTGTTGATTAAGTGACAGCCTTTGTCAAGATGTACCAATATTTATGCATGTGAAAATGCTAATAAATATATTTTTGCACTGTTTTGTATTATGTTTAGCAATACATTATATATATATATGTATATATGTGTGTGTGTGCGTGTGTGTGTCTCTAATCATGTATATATATATATATATATATATATATATATATATATATTAATGTCTCTAATCGTGCATGTAAATTCGAATAATACTTTTCTGTAATATGCTATTTTAAACACGTACGAATGAAATAGTGCAAAGAGAGGTAAGGGATATATATATATATATATATATATATATATATATATATATATATATATATATATATATATATATATATATATATATATATATATATATAACTACTTGGACATATAAACAGAACAAAAATAAGCTGACATGCTTCAAAATCATAACACAAAACTTATTCAATAAAAACAGAACCTTGATAATATTTTTAAAAAAAATATTTCTTATATTTGTGCTACGTTTGTTTGTCTCTAATGTGTAGAAAGGGAGCTAATTCAATGTAAGCGTGCAATTAGAGCCTTTCTCACAATTTGGAACATTAATTTTGTTTCATATTATTTAATTATTACGGAGTATTTCATAAACATTTATATGGAATATTACGGCTTGTTTATACGCTATTAATAATGGAAAGGTTGTCCATATGTCAGGGTACTCTAATAACACTACGTCCAAATTGAAGAGTATCGGTTTAACCCATATCACATACGACGAGTAATGGATACCTCAACAATATTAATATACAACATGACACCGTTGAGGGTAAAAGGGATCTTAACAGAGGAAGTTCGTCACGTCACGTGCTTTGTACATTTCATGGCTGAAAGATTGTGAAATGGACATGTTTTAGAAAGCGCCCGTATGTTAAAGTTGTATATTGTTCAAGTTCTCTTTTTAATCTTGATAATGTCGTTATATCATACCATATCAGTAAAATTGTCATGTTTTATAGTCGCAAAGTCCGCGATAAAATACGCACGGCGATCGTATCTCTAACGCGGCCATTCATACTTTTTTAAACGAAGACAGTAAAAAGAGATGGTGTGAATTAAATGTCCTGTCTAACAAACAATGATAAATGATGTGTTTCACGCGCTAGTGATTTCAAATTCATGCTAAAATTTGGCTTTAGTAATACCCTCTCTTTGATCTACATATCAGTGTTTTTCCCGATAATATAGTAGCTTGTTTTGAAATGATATATGTCATCTAATAGGCCTGAACTTATTCGGGCTCACTAACTTCTAACAGTAAAAAAGCATAGCGAAATATAATAAGATATGTCTTTGATATCAAGTTGATATAAACATATATGAACGTGTTGAACTTGGTTAAATAGCATCTAGTTATGCATGCATACTGAGTGACGAATACAGTGATGTGGATTTCTGACTTCAGAGTTTGTGATAGGGGTGTCACAAACTCGGTCATTTGGTAATAACTCATGTCCTTAATTGGGAAGTTCAAATCTCTCTCTCTCTCTCAAACGGAGATATATAAAAAATAACAAAAAAATGTACTTACATACCGTAAAAAAACATTTCATTAAATATTGTCATGTTTTTCTTACGTCTTCCAATTACTCTGATATTACGGTTGGAGTTTTATAAACTTGGCAAAAATGAACAAATGCCTCAGACTGAATTTGTTTCTTCGTAAAAAAAAAAGAGGAACAAATAACGTGACCTAAAACAAATCGCCATCTTTGCAAAAGTGGCTTTTATTCGGTCCTTACTTAATATATTCTTTCTCGTTATAATGAAAACATAGAGCTAGCACTCGTTATAATGAAAACATAGAGCTAGCACACGTTATAATGAAAACATAGAGCTAGCACACGTTTCAGACAAAATTGGAACTCGTTGTAGTGAGTGGGTTTTCAAGTTCCATTGAAGATGCTTTTCGAATTCCGACGTCGAATTTACTCTTGTATCCAATAGTTAATTTCCTTCATTTCTTCATTTCTTTCTGTCTCTTTATATCCCATTGTCTTTGTTTCTCTGTTCTTATCTGTTTATCTATCTATCTAGTTGTTTGTTTCTTATATTTTATTTAATAGCAATAAGATAGTAACAGTAGTTGTATTCAAGTATTTTCTTCGTCTGCTGGTCATGCTACTACTACTCTCCCATCGTTAGTAATATTTGTTACATAAATTCGTTGCAAAACATAAAAGACAATTCTGTATTATATTTTTACGTAATAACAAATACTCAAAATATATATTTGAAACAAATTATAACTTTAAATATACTGCAATTGTAAACTATTTTATCTAATCATCCAATTAATTGTTTCAACTTAGTTCCACAATTTCCTTATTTCTTTTTATGCTTTTTTTAAAAAGAGAAATTACAAAAATTTACCAAGAAAATCTTGACCAGTGCAAATCAATCAATTTGAAGAGCAATATACAAAGTTGAACGTCCTCTTATAGTTTAACATTTTCATGTGTATGGAAATCAGTTTTTTCTTTTTTTACACAGCTTAAGCATAATGGGACAATGAATTAAGAAGAAACGCACTTCAAGTCACAAGTGTCCATTTTGTTTCCAAATCTCTACCCAAATAATAATTAATCTTTTCTAATGATATCCAAACCTCTCGCACGAGTTGAAAGTTTAAAATTTTTAACACCATTCTCTGTTCGGGTCTTTTAAAATGATTCCATGATAACCTTTAGAGTGACAACATTGAATAACACCAGCAGTTTTAACGTTGACCGTGAACCAAAGAATGCCTTGAAAAGAAAATACCATATGACAATCAAAACCGTTTAGAGTTCAAACTTATTAGAATGTTTCTCTTTTTGTCTCTTCATCTTTCTTTGACCCTCAGCAATTACTAAATTGACCGTCAGAAAAAAGGACCAAGTCCCCATCGCCCGTTCCTCCTTGTATGAGAATAAAAGGAACTCCATACAAAATCTAACTTCTTTTTATTACTTCACCCCGATCCATCCCCATCTCCACCCTCTTTTCATGTACTAGTATACATACATTGGATGTTTCTTCCTATACATACTAATAAGGTGACTGGGTGAGTATTATTTATACTTCTTCCTACTGTTTCCTCCGATACCTCTTCAAGAATGTTCAAGAAAGTTTAGACTTGATGACAGAAGCGGAGATTTTCGATGCAAGGGGTACTTGAATCTCAAGATCCCATTGGGAAGACATCCTCAGACAAGCCTTTATTGTTAGCAGCGGTCTGCCAATGTAATAAATGACCATAGCAGCTTCCGAACAAGAAACCAATTTCCACAACCAGAATTATCGTAGACAATTTTCCTTCTCAACGAATTCAGAAACCATTTATTATCAATTTGCCGGTTTAATTTGTCAGAGTTTCTTCTCCGCGCTCTGTTTTCGTGCAAGAGGAGGGCGGCTTGCCAAACAAAAAAGCCATTCGTCTAGCGAATCTGCCAACCTTCGATAGATAACCCTAAGGTCAGTGGACACTTGGCCTGGAGAAAATTGGATCTAATGCCCAGAAGGGGAACTGGTGTTTGAAGCAAACAGTGCATTTTCTATCTGACCAATATATACAAAATCATACGCTTTTGCGACTCGACAGAATTAATTCGGTTCGAAGGCATACAATTCGTTTTACCTCTATCATACTTCGTGCACGTCTGATGTATGTATGTGTGTGTGTGTGTGTATTTGTGTATAATATAATGTGTATATATGTACATCTGTGATATATATATATATATATATATATATATATATATATATATATATATATATATATATATATATATATGGATTGTATTGAATGGTATATTCTCATTCTTTTTAAAATTTCGGTCTTGCATTTTCTCATCGAATAGTGGCTGAAATTCGCAGAAATCTGAATCGTAATATGTTTTCTCGTTACTTTCGGCATCTAACACTTATAACCATCGCAGTAATAATGACAAAGATGAAATTCGACATACAGATATGCTTCCCTGTATACTATCCAATTTGCTTTATTATTGTGGTTAATATACGCCTCTTATTTCTATCATGGATTTGACAATGTTTAAAGATATCTATCGTATGTCTGTCTGCAAGTTGTAACAACTTCTATAACCCTCTTTCAACGTCTCAGATGTGAGCTTATTAGATTTATATTGGTGGTTGGTGGAGTAAACAGGATAACCGGGAGGAAATCGAAGAGCTGGAAGGAAACGTAACTATTCTACCCTTGTAGGTCAAGGAACCGGGCTACAAAATGGAGGACGAAGGGGTGGAAAGCGTGTACCCTGTCTTTCTCCCAATTCCCGTTGTTATGAGTTGCTCGTTGATACAAGCTATTAGATGACTACATGAAGAAAATAGAGTACAAAAGTAGTATATATAACTATAAAATCGGACTGCTAATTATTGATAACGTTTTGTGATTGTTTGATAGGTTGGTTTTTGTTTCCAACTTGCCAGTTTCATATCCTTATTGATGGATATGATCTATGATAGTTTTACAATCTATGGCCTTGAATAGTTCATCGTTGCAAACAGTGTAAATATTTCGAGTGTCGAAATTGAGAGGGAAAAAAATCACCCTTTTAAAGAAGCCTATAGTAAATTGTATTGACTTGTTGATCAATCATGCATGAATAATGATTATGTACTGTTTGCTTTGTTAAAATGTTTACCGGAACACTCGTATAAAGACTTTTGGCCAAAAACTAAACACTTCAATTGTGATCTGGTAAATGTTTTAATACTATGATCCAATTATCAAACATATATTCCTGGCACATGCAGCCATTATAATCTCTCTATGTAATAATTTCATTTAATTCAACGAAATGATTTTCAATATGCGCTTACTCAAGTCATCATGTTTGATTGTTTGTACAGTAAAGAAAATAAAGTGACTATTTGAAACAAATTTAAAATGGTTGGGTAAAGAGATGACAAAAGGTGCACCCATTTAATAAATTTGCTTTTTATGTAACTGTAGCAACACCAAAGCATAGCTGCCATATTTGGTTGCATTTTGTCCAGCGTGGCTTGCTCCAGAGTGCAATTTATCTTCCAAGACAGTGGTCTAAATAGAGTGCTATGTGATGCCATAAGGAGCATTAATAACAGCTGATCGGCTCAATTAGTGTAGTGATACCTTGAAGAGGTTAGAAATGTTGCACCCATTTAATACATTATCCTTTTCTGTGTCTGTCGCAACACTAATGCATACCTGCGAAGGTTGGTTGCATCTTCTACAGTGTGGTTTTCTAAGTGGAGGGTTATTTTATGCCATAGGTGTAAAAGTAAAGTCAAATCACAAGGATTATCTAGCCATACTCATCAAATAAAGCTTCTTGGATATGTTTGAGCTAGTTACATTCAATTTATACAAACAAATAATTATTAATTTGGAAAGACCAATTATTTTTTCAATGTTGGCATATTTTTAATATTTACGTTTTAAACAAAAATGCCAAAATCTTCACCCATATTGTTGCTTTGGAAGTAAGTGCCCACCCCACCCTCCCCCCTGTTTAAAGTTTTAAAAAAGGACATGAAGACAGTATATCACTTGTATGCACTCATAGTTAAATATGAGAAGTTTTAGGATCCATCGGTCATTTCTAGAAATAAAGCACTACATACATATTAGCTGTCTTAAAACTATTTCATAAATGCACAAAACTACATACGGGTTTTGTTCTGAGTCAGTGGAAAGAACGAGTTTCACATGGCGTAGGGATACGTCGAGGCCGTTATATTTTAGAATATATTGCATTCAGAGCCAACAATTTAATACATTCCTCAGAACAGATAAGACCAGAAATGGTAATGCACGCCTTATCACAGCCCTCTGTGTCATTTTGAATGGACAAATCAAACTCTTTTCCACAGAAGATAATAAAAATATGTCTGAGTTCATAATTCTTGCCAAGGCAGACTAATCATTGCTCCAGGTATGTTGTCAGTGCCTGAAAAAAATTACCATGGCCCCATCATAATTGACTAACCGAACTACCCGCATGTATCCTATTCACACTGTAGCACTGCCACAGGGTTGAAGAAAACACTTTTAAGTAACAACTATGCAAGCACATTTTGTTTGTATCCAAATGAAGTTTTAATACATTCAAAGCTATGCAACCGTATCACAAATGAATGTGTGTAATATGTACGTTTGTATGAATGAAATCTTGTCTAAATCCGATGTTTGCCGCCTTTAAAAGGAAAACAACAATAACACAAAAAAGAAAGAAAAAAAAAAGAAAAAAGAAAACAAAGCAGCATTCCATTTTTAGGTAATGCATCCAAATAACTGAATTATCTACTTATTTTATTTACATACATAAAATAAATATATATGAATGCATATAGGTTGCCTAATTATTAAAAGAATATGTTCATCATGAATTTTCCCCTTGATGATATTTGAAGGATTTAATCAGTGCGATTGTCTCACAATGTTTTGCGGTGTTTATCATAAATTTGGACTTATTTTATGATCTATTCTCAAAGAAATATTTCTCGTATTGAAAAGTCGTCTCGTGGTCGATTATGCTAGCTTTGATGACATGTTACGCTTATGTAGGAGTTGTTACATATCTGTTAGTTACTAATATGCTAGCTATGATGACATGTTACGCTTATGTAGGAGTTGTTACATATCTATTAGTTACTAATATGCTAGCTTTGATGACATGTTACGCTTATCTAGGAGTTGTTACATATCTATTAGTTACTAATATGCTAGCTATGATGACATGTTACGCTTATGTAGGAGTTGTTACATATCTATTAGTTACTAATATGCTAGCTATGATGACATGTTACGCTTATGTAGGAGTTGTTACATATCTATTAGTTACTAATATGCTAGCTTTGATGACATGTTACGCTTATGTAGGAGTTGTTACATATCTATTAGTTACTAATATGCTAGCTATGATGACATGTTACGCTTATGTAGGAGTTGTTACATATCTATTAGTTACTAATATGCTAGCTTTGATGACATGTTACGCTTATGTAGGAGTTGTTACATATCTGTTAGTTACTAATATGCTAGCTATGATGACATGTTACGCTTATGTAGGAGTTGTTACATATCTATTAGTTACTAATATGCTAGCTTTGATGACATGTTACGCTTATGTAGGAGTTGTTACATATCTATTAGTTACTAATATGCTAGCTATGATGACATGTTACGCTTATGTAGGAGTTGTTACATATCTATTAGTTACTAATATGCTAGCTGTGATGACATGTTACGCTTATGTAGGAGTTGTTACATATCTATTAGTTACTAATATGCTAGCTGTGATGACATGTTACGCTTATGTAGGAGTTGTTACATATCTATTAGTTACTAATATGCTAGCTGTGATGACATGTTACGCTTATGTAGGAGTTGTTACATATCTATTAGTTACTAATATGCTAGCTGTGATGACATGTTACGCTTATGTAGGAGTTGTTACATATCTATTAGTTACTAATATGCTAGCTGTGATGACATGTTACGCTTATGTAGGAGTTGTTACATATCTATTAGTTACTAATATGCTAGCTGTGATGACATGTTACGCTTATGTAGGAGTTGTTACATATCTATTAGTTACTAATATGCTAGCTGTGATGACATGTTACGCTTATGTAGGAGTTGTTACATATCTATTAGTTACTAATATGCTAGCTGTGATGACATGTTACGCTTATGTAGGAGTTGTTACATATCTATTAGTTACTAATATGCTAGCTGTGATGACATGTTACGCTTATGTAGGAGTTGTTACATATCTATTAGTTACTAATATGCTAGCTTTGATGACATGTTACGCTTATGTAGGAGTTGTTACATATCTATTAGTTACTAATATGCTAGCTTTGATGACATGTTACGCTTATGTAGGAGTTGTTACATATCTATTAGTTACTAATATGCTAGCTTTGATGACATGTTACGCTTATGTAGGAGTTGTTACATATCTATTAGTTACTAATATGCTAGCTTTGATGACATGTTACGCTTATGTAGGAGTTGTTACATATCTATTAGTTACTAATATGCTAGCTTTGATGACATGTTACGCTTATGTAGGAGTTGTTACATATCTATTAGTTACTAATATGCTAGCTTTGATGACATGTTACGCTTATGTAGGAGTTGTTACATATCTATTAGTTACTAATATGCTAGCTTTGATGACATGTTACGCTTATGTAGGAGTTGTTACATATCTATTAGTTACTAATATGCTAGCTTTGGTGACATGTTACGCTTATGTAGGAGTTGTTACATATCTATTAGTTACTAATATGCTAGCTTTGGTGACATGTTACGCTTATGTAGGAGTTGTTACATATCTATTAGTTACTAATATGCTAGCTTTGATGACATGTTACGCTTATGTAGGAGTTGTTACATATCTATTAGTTACTAATATGCTAGCTTTGATGACATGTTACGCTTATGTAGGAGTTGTTACATATCTATTAGTTACTAATATGCTAGCTTTGATGACATGTTACGCTTATGTAGGAGTTGTTACATATCTATTAGTTACTAATATGCTAGCTTTGATGACATGTTACGCTTATGTAGGAGTTGTTACATATCTATTAGTTACTAATATGCTAGCTTTGATGACATGTTACGCTTATGTAGGAGTTGTTACATATCTATTAGTTACTAATATGCTAGCTTTGATGACATGTTACGCTTATGTAGGAGTTGTTACATATCTATTAGTTACTAATATGCTAGCTATGCTGACATGTTACGCTTACGTAGGAGTTGTTACATATCTATTAGTTACTAATATGCTAGCTATGATGACATGTTACGCTTACGTAGGAGTTGTTACATATATATTAGTTACTAATATGCTAGCTTTGATGACATGTTACGCTTACGTAGGAGTTGTTACATATTTATTAGTTACTAATATGCTAGCTATGATGACATGTTACGCTTATGTAGGAGTTGTTACATATATATATTAGTTACTAATATGCTAGCTATGATGACATGTTACGCTTATGTAGGAGTTGTTACATATTTATTAGTTACTAATATGCTAGCTATGATGACATGTTACGCTTATGTAGGAGTTGTTACATATATATTAGTTACTAATATGCTAGCTTTGATGACATGTTACGCTTATGTAGGAGTTGTTACATATTTATTAGTTACTAATATGCTAGCTATGATGACATGTTACGCTTATGTAGGAGTTGTTACATATCTATTAGTTACTAATATGCTAGCTATGATGACATGTTACGCTTATGTAGGAGTTGTTACATATCTACTAGTTACTAATATGCTAGCTATGATGACATGTTACGCTTATGTAGGAGTTGTTACATATATATTAGTTACTAATATGCTAGCTATGATGACATGTTACGCTTATGTAATAGTTGTTACATATATATTAGTTACTAATATGCCAGCTTTGATGACATGTTACGCTTATCTAGGAGTTGTTACATATTTATTAGTTACTAATATGCCAGCTATGATGACATGTTACGCTTATGTAGGAGTTGTTACATATCTATTAGTTACTAATATGCTAGCTATGATGACATGTTACGCTTATGTAGGAGTTGTTACATATTTATTAGTTACTAATATGCTAGCTATGATGACATGTTACGCTTATGTAGGAGTTGTTACATATTTATTAGTTACTAATATGCTAGCTATGATGACATGTTACGCTTATCTAGGAGTTGTTACATATCTATTAGTTACTAATATGCTAGCTATGATGACATGTTACGCTTACGTAGGAGTTGTTACATATCTATTAGTTACTAATATGCTAGCTATGATGACATGTTACGCTTATCTAGGAGTTGTTACATATCTATTAGTTACTAATATGCTAGCTATGATGACATGTTACGCTTATCTAGGAGTTGTTACATATCTATTAGTTACTAATATGCTAGCTATGATGACATGTTACGCTTATGTAGGAGTTGTTACATATTTATTAGTTACTAATATGCTAGCTATGATGACATGTTACGCTTATGTAGGAGTTGTTACATATTTATTAGTTACTAATATGCTAGCTATGATGACATGTTACGCTTATCTAGGAGTTGTTACATATCTATTAGTTACTAATATGCTAGGTATGATGACATGTTACGCTTATGTAGGAGTTGTTACATATTTATTAGTTACTAATATGCTAGCTATGATGACATGTTACGCTTATGTAGGAGTTGTTACATATTTATTAGTTACTAATATGCTAGCTTTGATGACATGTTACGCTTATGTAGGAGTTGTTACATATTTATTAGTTACTAATATGCTAGCTTTGATGACATGTTACGCTTATGTAGGAGTTGTTACATATTTATTAGTTACTATGTAAGCCTAGAGCTTACTAAAACATATGGATTAACTACATACGGTTTTTTTTCCTTAGGTGACGAAAATGAAATGATCTGGATCTAACGATGCGACTAAGTCAGGCCCTGTCAAAGGCCAAGGAAGACGGCTAACACTTTCCTTTTTGCCTGAATTAAACTGTAGTGGAGAAAGCGTGTTCTTTACCGTGATCTGATTGGCTTTAAACAGTTGAAACTACCCGATACGGTGAATCCCAGGTGAAGTTTAACGACTAACTGACCACCTACTAGTTTTAATGGCTATAGAGGGAGTATAATGGACCTTTACGACCTGTCAATCAACCTTACTTAGCATCTCCTGATCTCATTACCAAGGGAGGGAGAGCCTAATAGCTTCAGCTCGTGGGGGTGGCGGACTGTATTAGCTTGGTATGAATAGTTACATAATGTTAATAATGCTGTATGGTGTTGGACAACATTTGTGCATTCTTCCCTAAAAACCGGAGATGTATATATGAAATATGTAGTAATTTTCATCTATAATAACTTAAAAACAATTGCTTTTTTTTTAAATTAACATTTATTTTAGTTTCAGTTAGAGTGATTAGTTTGTTAAATTTTATCATTTTTGATTCGTTGCAAACAAAAAATTCTCATGTAAATGAGCGTGGCCGTGGCATATAGCATATTTGTGAAGGACTGCAAGTAAACTATAAAGTTTACCACTAGAATGATCAACAGGTATTTTCTTATCACACAACCAACATTTCAGTTTACAACGAAATTTATTTTCTTATTGCACAGAAAACTGGACATTTTACCAAGAGATTGACAAACAGGTATTTTCTTATTGCACAGAAAACTGGACATTTTACCACGAGACTGACCAACAATTATTTTCTTATTGCACAGAAAACTGGACATTTTACCACGAGACTGACCAACAGGTATTTTCTTATTGCACAGAAAACTGGACATTTTACCACGAGACTGACCAACAGGTATTTTCTTATTTCACAGAATACTGGACATTTTAACACGAGATTGACCAACAGGTATTTTCTTATTGCACAGAAAACTGGACATTTTAACACGAGACTGACCAACATGTATTTTCTTATAACACTTTGTTTGATGCGGTGAGCGTGTGTCGGCATAAAGCATATTTCGGAAAGGTGTTAGCCAGCTGGACAGTTGACCACCAGATTGACTAAAAGGTGTTTTCGTATTACACTTCGTTTGATACTGCTAGGTAACTTAGTTCAACCTATTCGACCAATCATAATTTATACGTAGCACATGCAACCTACCCCTTATTATCGACCGACCGGTTTTAAACTTTAAAGTAAATGCATTTAAAATATGCATAAAAAAACACAAAAAAAAAAAAAAAAAAAAACAAAAACGCACAGGATTGTACATCTGAGAGCAGGTAAATGTGTGTTTTGTTATTATCTCTAACAAAATTATTTTTAAAAAAAACCTATAAGCTCTCACTTCACTTCGTGTAAACTATACTTTCTGCTTCTTGATTTACTCTGATATAATCACATCACCTCTTTATGTGCGCGAAAAATTCGTTCTTCGTGAAATAAGTGAAAGAGCAATTTGTTTTTGGTGTTTTAAGTAGTATTCTGATTTGTTAGGTTGCCTTTCTCGGAGCCGTGATTTGGAATAAATTTTCTGATTGCTTGCCCCAAAAGACAAATTATAAGAAAGTAAACAAACAAAACGTTATACGGATATGCATCAGATGTTGTCAAACTAAACATGTATGTAAGTTTTCGTCGTATTTATCTTAGAACAAATATAAAATTAATTTTGATATGTGATAAATGAATCAGGTTTGATGCCTGAAGGAGGATGCGTGATTGGTAAAGATTGGTATGACACGAATCACCACTTATATGTTAGATGATTTCCACCCAGCAGTTGTTCATACTGAAATAAAGTTGTAGGTCAGATTTTAGTAAGTACAGCACGCCATCATTATAAGGCTATTCATTATAACTCAGTTCCTGTTACAAGACGAATATGCTCATGGGTTTCATTTCATTAAGTGGTAGTAAATTTATTTGTAGCATGCATTTCATTATAAGGCGGTCGCACTATAAGGCGGTATAATCTATGGCTCTATGGACAGCGTTATAATGAGGCAATAGTGGAATTTAAAATGAGTAAAAGTGGGAAGGTGATTACCGAATACGTTTCCTTGTAGCATAAAAGATGAGATTTTACTTAGTATTTATTTCAATGGAGTTTTGATCTGGATAATAAATTTGCTACAAATTCGTTTTATCTAAATCTTAAATCAAGATATTACAAATACGTCATAGACACAAATAAAAAGATATCAACGTTTGTAAAACGGAAGAAAATGTATAAGTCACAGTGCTTAAGAGAAATGTATGGCATTTTATGCACAACTTAAATATAAGTATAGGTTAAACCAACCTGATTAAAATCGAGATCTCAGACATAACGGAGACATGACACGCACTGATAAAAAGATTATGTTGTACTGTCTTTTGTAATTCCGTGTCCACTTATTTTAAGCAGCCATACACGTAAAGCGTTACATTTCGAGTTAGGAAGAGTTATCGTTAGACACCATATGTCCCGAATGATGGTTTTCATGTTCAGCATATGAAAGCTGTAATTTGATTGGTGAAACAACATATCCACATAACATGACCTCGCATGAGCACGAGCCAGATCTACTTACTGATAAGTATATCTCGATTTTAATCAGATTGACAATACACAGAAGCAGGTCAGAATATTTTGATAATTTTACCAGGTCTACACAACGAATCATTTTCTTCTGAGTATGAATCAGTTTGGCAAACATATTTTCTTTTTGCCGCATCCTGAGTACAAGGCAGATGAATTATGT
The DNA here is from genome assembly GCA_029931535.1 of Margaritifera margaritifera. Classification (NCBI taxonomy): domain Eukaryota; kingdom Metazoa; phylum Mollusca; class Bivalvia; order Unionida; family Margaritiferidae; genus Margaritifera; species Margaritifera margaritifera. The sequence continues at coordinate 1,933,290 of JAQPZY010001345.1, forward strand.
GTCAGAAAGACACGTGTGTCGGAAGGACTCACGGTACTAATTCAACTTCCATAGTAAACCTATTCAATATTCAATAACTTTAAATTTCTAAATACTCATGATCAAACTTGTTTCTCTCAGAATAGACCCATCCTTGATGCAAGCTTCTGTGTAGAGAAAACCGTATGAGCTTCAACATTTTTTGATCTACATGTGTTTCCAATTCCGCACCTAAAGAATCAGTGTTACTGTCAGGACTGAGTGGTCCTAAGTCAAGTCGGCCAACAACAAAAAAAAAAAAAAAAATGAAATTGCATTATTAGAACATTGTCTCTATTTTTTCAGTTGCAAAAAGGATAAGCTCTCATAAAATTCTTTTTACTAACATTGTACTTCTTATTATCAACCAATCAATGCTTTTCAAACCTGTATACTCTATTTTATGGTCACCCATTTTTAGACTGGTTCCTAATTTTCTATAATTAGTACCGTTGGTCCTGAAAGACATGCTCGCCTAAGACCATACTTAGCTTTCAATCAATTAAAACAGTCGTCGTGGCAGCCATATTTGATGTACAACTGGCACCATTTTCATTTAGGACCAGCTAGGTATCATAAGAAGTCTATTGGTGAAAACTCCATGTTGATATAGCCATCCATTTTGAGAGGAGTAGAGATAACAATATTTTCAAGATATGACTTTCCATTCAGGGGGAGTAGCAATAACAAGATTTTTAAGATGGCTGCTGTGGCGGCCATATCGGATGTCAGATCAGCACCATTTTCATTTAAGACCAACTGGACATCAAAAGAAGTCTTCTGGTTAAGACCCCACGTCAATATGACTTTTTCTTCAAGAAGAGGTGTGATAACAAGATGTTTTAAGATGGCTGCCATATTGGATGTCAGATCAGCACCATTTTTATTTAAGACCAGCTAGACATCGTAAGAAGTCTTTCAGTGAAATCCCCTTGTTGGAGTAGCGATAACAATATTTTAAAGATGGCTGCTGTATCGGCCACATTGGACGTCATATCGGCACCATTTTCATCTAGGACCAACTAGATTTCATAAGAAGTCTTCGGGTGAAAACCCCATGTTGATATGACCATCCATGTAGAAAGAGTAGCGATGACAAGATTTTCAAGATGGACGCTGTGACGGACATCTTGGACGTTAAATTGGAACCATTTTCATTTAGTATCAACTATATACCATAGGAAGCCTTTTAGCGAAAACCTCGTGTTGATAAGACCATCCATTCAGGAGGAATATCGATAGTAAATGTTCAAGATGGCTACTGTGGCAGCCATATTGGATATCTGAGCAGCACCATTTTCATTTAGGACCAACTAGACCATGGGATGAATACATGTGTAAGGTTTCAAGGCAATCCTCCAAGTAGTTTGGAGGAGTAGCGATAACAAAGTAGAGCAAAAAATCACGACGATCGGAACTGCTTGGAAAACACTTAATTTTTTATATGTGGATAAACATTTCTCGAATTTACAAAGTCCTTCGTAGAATCTTGTGTGAATTTCAAAGTCAATTTATTCACAGTCAAGTAGGTATTCCCTTCCAGCTTTCTGAAAAAAAAAATATATTTAGAAAATTAAAAATGATAACTACAAACCTTGACAGATCGAGAGCTTAGTTATTTTCAGCGGGTACCTGTAAATGAATTTAAAAGTAATTTAGGATTATGATTTGTAGTACACGACGGCAAACGCTGAAACTCCTGTACAAATTGGCTATTTGTACAAGTCACTGTGCATAATTTTCTACAAGGTATTGTGGGTAAAACTGGTACAATATTATAATGTTAATGGCTAACCCCTTGTAACAATGAAAATTTGTGCAAATGATAACCTAATATAATTTTTATCAATAAAACATGTAGAAAACTACACATACTGAATTGGACAAATGTTTCTAACTTAAATTGAATTCATTTACCTGCTGCAAATGTCTGAGCTGTCATGTTGTCAAGGTTTGTATTTATCATTTTAATTTGGTAAAGCGGTCTGTCCGAAAACTGGAAGGATATACGTACTCGACTGTGTAGAAATAGACTTTAGTTGGAATGCAATTAAGCAGCTCAAAGACATTAATGGTATGCAATATTTGGCTAGATGTATATTAAAAAGTCTTGGAACTTCATCCAAACAGACGATGTAGTGAAATCAGGAGCGGATTAATTTACATCTCTTAGAAATTAATTATCCTGGTTTCCAAATAAAATTAAAACAATTAGTTCGCTCGAGTTACATCTAGTTGAATTAAACAGAGGAAACTGCAGAGATTTTTGACGCATTAAATCAGCAGTACATGCATAAAATATAATGTTACAATTTAACGTAAAATGAGTGTAACAGAATATCTTTACTTTGCCCAAGAAATGTATTGTTAGATATTATTAGAGTTACGTACACTGATAAAAACTAGATTTACAATGACTTTAGTTAGATTTGTACACGAAATGTAGAAAGAAATATATGTCAAGTTACATATTCTTCAAGCTACAATTTTAACGTTCGTGTTAGATAAGTGTTAAAGTGACTATTGATTGTAACCAATGCCTTTTGTCACTTTGGTATGTAACTTGTCTAACCCGAATACTGAAACTAACCTAATATATCGAGTTATTGTTAAATACATTCTTTACTACGACTGTGCCAAATTTTACTCGTAAATTTCCGTAAATCTTCAAATGGCATGAATGTAAACTAATTTAAAAATCTTTTGATGGGGAGATGAACAAATAATCAATGGATGTTTTTGGTTGCAAAAATCAAATAAATTTTATTGAGTTGTAAAAAGGTAAATATTCTTGAACTAAATTTATTTATTTATTTATTTATTTATTTATTTATTTATTTATTTATTTATTTATTGAAAATCCATTTACTATCTAAGATATTAAATCTTACAAGCTACAAGATAAAATAGTGTTGGAAAAATTCTCTGATAAAAAAAGAAGAAATAATAGTGAAGAAATGGTTTCAAAAGACTACTATATGTTGAAGAGAACTAGTCGTTACGTGCATTGAATCAGCAACCAATATTTCCCAACAGACAATCGAGGATGGCGTTAGGAACATCGTTCGTCCCATTCCGTAAACCCGAAAGAGAGTCTGATAGTGCTTGGAGCATTGATTTACATAAAATCGATGTAAGATGTTTGCCGGAAGTAAAGATGACTTCTATATGGATACAGATCACAATTATTTTTCCTAAAAAATCCCTACATTTGTTTGTCAGTACTGAACTTTCCAGTATGTCTAAATGCTAATGAATCTTATGTTAATCTGAAGTATCTTCAAAGATGAACTCACAGTGAAGTTCTTGTCATAGGTTATCCGGCAATATTTATAGGCTGGACTGTCAACAAAACATCGTGCAATGGGTCACAGATTTCACTTCCAGACCAGCACCAATGCCTCATTACTCACTGTGAACTGTCGCCAAAATACACACCGACAACCACACCATAATGCTCATATTCTAAAGAATAAACAATATCCTTTAAATCAATACCAAGAATGCTTAAATCTAACTCGTGTATCACCACCACAATGAGAGAGGAAGAAAATGCTCTATTCGTTGCTACTGACCCAGAAGTAATAATTGTGATATGAGTCTATATAAGAAGTTGTACCCAAGCAGTAGGTATGATATAGTTATATTTACTATAAATAGTTCACTGTCCGAGTTTCTGTTTCAGCTTGGAATTCGATTGTTGAGGACGGGGTATTTTGGAGTTGCTTCTCAAGAACGTTCTTACTTGTACACACGACTTAAAGTAATCTAAATTATCAAATTCACCACAAATACAGTTAACATATTAAATGCACTACAAATACAGTTAACTTATTAAATGCACCACAAGGACAGTTATCGTATTAAATGCACCACAAGGACAGCTATCGTATTAAATGCACCACAAATACAGTTTTTTTAACGTATTAAATGCACAACAAATACAGTTAACGTATTTAAATGCACCACAAGGACAGCTATCGTATTAAATGCACCACAAATACAGTTAACGTATTAAACGCACCACAAATACAGTTAACGTATTAAATGCACCACAAATACAGTTAACGTATTTAAATGCACCACCAGGACAGTTATCGTATTTAAATGCACCACAAGGACAGTTATCGTATTAAATGCACCACGAGTACAGTTAACGTATTAAATGCATCACAAGGACAGTTATCATATTAAATGCTTAACACATACAGTTATCGTGTAAAATGCACCACGAGTACAGTTAACGTATTAAATGCACCACAGGGACAGTTAACGTATTAAATGCACCACAAATACAGTTAACGTATTAAATGCACCACAAGTACAGTGAACGTATTTAAATGCACCACAAGGACAGCTATCGTATTAAATGCACCACAAATACTGTTAACGTATTAAATGCACCACGAGTACAGTTAACGTATTAAATGCACCACAAATACAGTTAACGTATTAAATGCACAACACTGACAGTTATCGTATTTAAATGCACAACAATGACAGTTATCGTATTTAAATGCACCACAAGAACAGTTATCGTATTAAATGCACCACAAGTACAGTTAACGTATTAAATGCATCACAAGGACAGTTAACGTATTAAATGCACCACACACATACAGTTATTAAATGCACCACAAGGACAGTTATTGTGTTAAATACACCAATACTGTCCCCGAGATGGCATTCAGAGAGAAAACCATGCCAAGAAAAGCAATTCAAAATTGCCTTCGCAAACGCCAATTTGATATGTCTGTGAAGAAGAAAAAGTGAAAAACAAACGCTGTCCGACTCTTTCTTGTCAATTTTCCGCAAGACTACACATTGCGAACCTACAAACAAATTATCGCAAATAAATCATGCAGATTTAACTGAATCTTTCTTCTATGAAATAATAGTCGTGCAAGTGACGAGTACGCAAATTTAGTGCACATTTTATTGCGAAACACGAGTACCCCTCTAAACGATAAAGAAGTATGAAGTTATAAAGTATGTTTTCTTGAGCTAATGAAACAAATAAACACACTTTTGGCCTATATTTTAAATATAGATTGGGCATTTTATTTTACTTTTTAAAAATGTATTTATTTATTAAAAGCTGCTGCGATGGGCTGTTGAAGAAAGAGTCCTGATCTGCAGAAACACAGGATAAAATGAACTACTTTTATTTCTGAGATTTATCAAACCATTTCGCTTCCCACGGTTTCATCGGGCAATAGTTTTACACCATTATCTAGACCTGTGGTCAGGTGAGGATCATGAAGCAGCAATATCCAGCGGAAGGAGCTTTTCTTATGTGGAAAAGAAATGCTTAATAAATCTTTTAGAAAAAAGAAATTTGTCGTGTGTGAAAAGCACGATACATTGTATTAAACGTTAAGTGGTGATGAGGGAGCCGTTTATTAAATTTGATTTAATTTTTGTACTATACTTCGAGTTTCTATTGTCACACCGTGTAACTTGAATGATGATTAAACAAGAAAAAGAACACCCTTCTTCAAACGTATGTGTGACATGATTACTTGCTGACCATTTCCCACCATTTCTTATAATGCCAGATTAACTTTTACACGTAATCAAGAGAAATCTGCTCCCCCCCCCCCCCCGGAAAAAATGTAAATATGAGGGAGAGAGATACATTAATTTTCGGTTTAATGACTCAGTACACAGTGCTGGGTAGAGTTGATTCAATCGATTCATCAAGGCTCGTTTTGGGACTCATTTCATAAGTTTTACATAGGTTGGGTAGAAAAGACATTTGCTGTTTTAGTATCTAAAATTCGAAAATGAAAGACAGTTGTGCCCTGGAACCTAGTATCATCGGTAATATTGGGAAATAAAATATATTGCCTTCAATAATTTGTGATCCTTCCTTGGGTTATATTAGTCGTGACACCGCTTTCATATACTATCGACACCATTTGACACAATTTTACGTTTGTTTAATGGATCCAGGAAAGAAAGTCAGAGATAAAATGCCACGGAAAGAAAGCCACAAGGAACAAAGTCACAGGAAAAAGTCGCAATTATGAAGTATACAATTCTACTAATTTTTATTAAAGATAAGTCAGTTTAAAATGAATTTGTTTTTATAATTTAGTAGCATTATTAAGAAAGTTATTTTGCAAACTAGAAAAAAGTTGAAACTTGTTTCATCATTAATCAGCATATTAAATTTATATGATAAATTATAATAAAATGAAATAAAACATAATGTGTTCAGGGCTGGACAAATCAACAACGCTATATTTTCTGCAAGTTTTATGCGCTGCGATCTCGCCACACTACATATATTAGCACTTTTCTTTAGCTTTTATACATACAAAATGTTTTTATTACATACATACCTGAAGTTTCATTCATATATCGATCCTCTATTATTAACCTTTACGGTATTATTTTATCTCATGCAAACTCGAATGTGACATTTTTCCTATGACTTTTTCTTGTGACTTATTTCCCTCTTAATTTTTTTCCCAGGTAAAAAAAAGTGACTTTTTACCTGTGACTTGATTTTTCCTGCGACTTTCTTTCTGTTTCCCTGTTTAATAGGGTAGTGGCGGTAGTTCAGTATTTAAGGCGTTGGATTCGTAACCAGAAAAGTGCGGATTCAGAGAAATTCGGATTGGATACCGTTGTGCGTCATTGGACAATGCATTTCAATCTACTTGCCTCAGCACGATATAATGTTTGAAGTGTTTCTGTGCTATAAAAGACCAAAGCCAAACTAAATCTGTGTAGTATATGGGTTTTTTTTTTTTTTTTTTTTTTTTCTCTTTCACAAAGACTATCCAGATGTAACGAAATCGTATCGAGGGGACATATAAACATAACCAAACATGACTTGTACAAGATTTTCCCATAACTCGTCATTCACTGGCGTCACATGTTGACATTGTATTTCATTCTTTGCGGCATGTTTACAGTCATGAATATCATCGTATAATTATCAATTTAAATTGTTGGGCGGGTCCTTGACATTCTTTTGTAAAATTTGCGTGCTTTAGTTACAATTTCACGAGAAGAGCAGGACAATTCTTGTTTTTGCAGCTTTCAGAATTTTGGCTGAAGCATAAGGTAATGCGACTTCAATATTTATTTATTCAAAGTATTTAGCAATGTGTTTAAAAGAAATGTGCTAATGTCATAGTAATTTCAAACCAACTTGTGGAAAAAATCTCATTTCTCCCCGTATCGTATGTCCTTTAGATATTTCTTTAATTGCAAATGTTGTTTCATTTGGGTTTTGAAACAAATTTGTATCATTGCTGGACGAAAATAGTCTCCGCTACTACTATATCGGATAAAGCAAACAGTGAAGGGAGAACTCCAGTATAGATCCGGAAATAAAGCTTTCGCCAAATGTCATTGCTTCAAGAACTATAGATACAGTTTCATCTACAAACAATGGTTCTGCTAGTGGACGATTGAAATATTTATTTAAAAGTAGAAGTCAGCTACTTCTTTTATGCATTACATATTGTTCATAGCTACTTATTCTTTACTAATAAAGACTAACATTGTTAGGGTAATGACTTTATGGAGTAGTCAATGTTCTTTGTTGCTTATGAAATTATTTGAGTGGGCTGGACTGTGTAACTCTCTCATAACAACCCCCATCGCGGATGTCATTTGGATGGCGGATTCATAGTGCTATCATGCTGCAATATATATCGTTTAACCTCCTGAATTCGTGATATTCCTTCAATCGTGCGCCATGTTTCTCGCGACCTAACGCGCTTGTTTCGAGATAATGACGTCATCAACTGTGTCACCAGCGTTCTTCAAGAATGACAGGAAATGTTTAATAAGTAAAATTAGACAAAATGAGATTCAGACAGGTAATTTCATGTAATTTAAACAAATTATAATGAAAATCTTTATTTTCACTAATGCCTTATTTGTGTCAGACATTTTGGCCTTGAATTTTGTACTATGTGCTAAAGATAAGTCCAACGATCACATGATGGCTTTGTTTACATATCTTGAACAGGAAAACACACTTTGGTAATTTATATAACGGCAAAGCCAATGTAAATATTTGGTTTTAATCATGTGGGGTTCTTATACAACGTAAGAAAAAATTACACTGGAAATGTATTTTCACTATGGACTTTTTCGTTTCAGTATTATTTCATAATAAACATATATTCTATATCAAAAGACTTTGAATCTATTATAAAATGTGTATCCATTCACCAGTGTCTATTTTAAAATTTCTCTCTCCCTCTGTCTCTCTCTATTGATTCATGTATTTATATGGCAAAGATCAAGCAAGCAGTAATGTAAGTGCACAAACTGCATATAGAATGAACGGAAACATTTTTACTTCTTATTTTTTATTTTTGTTAAATTTCAAAACATGGAGACTCTATAAACTAATAATATCCATACCTTGGCCTAAGTGGCACATTCCGTTCGTATGCCACGTGACTTTTTAGTCAGTGTCACGAATGATGGATCCACTTCCGGAAATAAGTAAACTTACACACGCTCGGAAAAACTGTAATTCTGAACTAATGTACATGAATGCCAACATTTTTTTTTATAATTATGATTAAATAAAGTATATATAGTTGAACACTTTCTATGGTTATTTGAATAGATTCTCACAATATTATAACGAACGCGTTACAATTCACGATAAGGGCACGAAATATGTTTATTCGAGGATAGTAAATTTACAATCTAAGGTTTCAACTATCGAAATACAGACCATATCTTAGCAGATAAATCCCCCGATATTCCTAGAGCATTCAACCTTTATCCTGTTTTCCGGGAACATCACACCTTCCTCCTGTATTCCTTTTTTTCTTTCTATCAAAATCAAGAGTAGTATCCAAGAATATGAAGAAAAAAAATAAAATAAAATAAAATAAAAATGAATATGAACTTAAGTGCTCTATATAGATAGAACTGTTATACGTGTATTTCTACAAATCCATGTATGTATGTATGTATGTATGTATGTATGTATGTATGTATGTATGTATGTATGTATGTATGTATGTATGTATGTATGTATGTATGTATGTATGTATGTATGTATGTATGTATGTATGTATGTATGTATGTATGTATGTATGTATGTATGTATGTATGTATGTATGTATGTATTTGTTTTTGTTGGTTTTAACAGCACTTTTAATACATTATTGGCTATATCATGCCGAGGAAATAGGAACTAAGTGCCTCTCCCAAGGACACACCGTGGCAGCCAACGCAAGTGGGCCTGGATGGGTATAGAACCTACGACCCTTAGTAATAAGACATGCTGAAATCACACAGTTGATTCGGACGCACGTGGAAAGGTCTTTAGTTTTGTTCCAGACATGCCTGTGTTCGTCATTCTTGCCAGTATGGTCGGTTCGCTGATTGCAATGACTTTCAGTCTTTGAATATCTCAAATAGTAAGCTTTGACCAAGACGTCTGCTTGTAAAAATCGGAATATATATATATATATATATATATATATATATATATATATATATATATATATATATATATATGTGTATATGTATATGTATGTATGTATGTATGTATGTATGTATGTATGTATGTATGTATGTATGTATGTATGTATGTATGTATGTATGTATGTATGTATGTATGTATGTATGTATGTATGTATGTATGTATCCCTTCACCAGCAGTAAAAACTCGAAATGTAATCCTGAATTTAGATATCTTTTCTGAGCTTTACTTATCATTACATTTGTGAAAAATATTGGTTTCAGAGGACAAAAGGATCGTTTATTCTATATTACTCCACGCTAAATGTTATAAAAAGTGTCAACAGTCTTCATACACATATATGCACAAATCTGATGTCTTCTGTCTAGACTTTGCTCCACCTTTCTGGTGTCACATAAACCTTCTCCTGGCACAACAATGATACATTGTTGACACGTGACACCATGTCTACCAGTGACCTTACACTGAATCATGTGCCACAAAACTCCCACGACTTCCACCCTCAGCACGGGCAAAACGCAAAATTTGACCGCTACATTAATCAAGATATTACATAGTAAAATACACACAACCGTTTTTTGCTTTGCTTAATTGCTGTAAAACAAAATGGTGAGAAGAGCTGATCTAGCTAGGATTATTTACCACATTACATTAACCTTTTTATATAATAATGGCTGTAAAAGTGTCAACTTACCGCAATTTTCTGGTCACTGCACTGTGTGTCAACCTCGCTAATTTTATTATCACGTTTTAGGGTCGTATACAACTCTTGTTCCTTTTACAGGTAGAAACCAGCGATATTCGTTTAGTCTATTTTGTGACCCTTATCAAACCAAGAAATTAGTGTACTTTACTGTTTGAACTTGCAGGCGAATAAAAAAAAAAAAAAAAAAGATACAACTTCCTTTACGAAATGTTCTTTATTTTTAATTTTTTTTTTTTTTTTACATGAAATCTAGGTTTGTACCTGATCGTGCGATTGTTGATGAATGAGAAATTTTGGACATATACATACATATATATATATATATATATATATATATATAAATATGTATGTATATATATATATATATATATATATATATATAATATAGATAGATAGACAAACAGACAGACAAACAGAGACAGACAGAGACAGTGACAAGATGGAGAGAGGAAGATCATTGCCACCGTCGTGGATCTAACCGGTACCTCTGCTCCACAGCCTTGTTCACATACCACAAGACTAAATGATCGGGATCAGCTGGACCCATTGGTAAGGGGTCTCATATTGATAGTTCTCATATGACGTCATAAGCTTTATAAGTTACTGCCCTTGAAATTACTGGTACCCGCACACATTCATGTTGGTAAAGCAGCAATACTGCATCATTCAATTCAAATTCAAATATGCTACTTGGAAATACCGGCTAAAAATAGTCTTTGCTTGCCCAATGAGAATCTGCTCGCTGGGACTCCCCCGTGTTATTTTTTATTTTTATTTTTTTTTAAAGACTACTCAGCATGCATCGTGTATGTGTGAAAAAAGAAAAGTGTACATTTTTTTTAGAACGACACTATAAGTAATATGTTATGAAAAATGCCAACTGAATTAGATTTTGATATAACTTTATATACAGTTCTAAACTTTTCGTATCCCTCCACCTTGTTTCCAATACACAGATTAATTTGTAAATAAGAGGGCAATATATATATATATATATATATATATATATATATATATATATATATATATATATATATATTCTGCATTTCGAAACATATATTTTTATACACACGATGCATAAATATGAATGTAATAAATACCTTGTGAAAACCGCTTAAGCTTCAACCAATCTAATTATTAACCTTGCAGCAAGTCGTCCACATAATCAGAGACCAACCATTATACTTTCGACGGGTTGAGGGCGGAGGGGGGGGGGGGTATAATGGCTATTATATTAGTTGATTTAAAAAAAAAAAAAACAATTCTTAAGGTAAAAGAAAAACAAATATCCTACTTCGAACGAAAATCCCAGGTCCCCCTCTCCCGAATAATAATTGGTCGGGGATTTATTATTGCTTACTAGCTTTTAATGAATATTTGAAAATGTCCATTGGACACTGGTAAATAACACTGGCAGATGTGGATTGTAACCAAATTATGGCTACCGATATGAGATGTGAAAGCACCTAAAGCGCTCACTTCAACCTGTCTTGAACGGTGTGAGCTTTGTTAGGGTCAATATAAGTAAGGGGCTCAAATATTCCGTAGTCTTTATTGTTTTATACCAATTTAATTAGTCTTTATTGTTTTATTCAACGAGATATGACCAGAATGATCTTTGCAATAAGAAAAGTGATGATTTTGAAGATTAGTATGCATTTATACAAAGGAAAAAAAGTACTATTTATTTATTGTATGAAATTTTATATAAATTCTAAGTTTAAAGAATACTCGTAATGTATGCACAAAGTAATAAACTAATTTATTTAATAAAATGAATATATATATGTATATATATATATGCGTGTGTGTGTGTTTATGAAAATAAATTACGCGAGACTAAATGTTACACAGATTACGTGTCTGTCTCAACACCCCCCTCTCTCTCTCTCTCACTACATATATACATACATACATACATACATACATACATACATACATACATACATACATACATACATACATACATACATACATACATACATACATACATACATACATACATACATACATACATACATACATACATACATACATACATACATACATACATACATACATACATACATACATACATACATGTACAAATGCACAAACCATTGCAGAGAAAACAATAAGTTCTAGCCATTCTAAAAACAATTTTTAAAATATCTAAGATATTGAAAATGATTAATATGACAAAATAAAAAAAATATAAAATATTTATTCAATTCATTAACAATGTATTAATAATCAGACATTTTTCAATATACATATTCAGGTGATGACAATAATATTAAAAAAGTTTAATGGCAATCCACGATAACATTACAGGACTCGTTGCGCTAACACAATTGTGTCATATACTGCATTAGGCTACAAAACAAAAAGTGTAAGCAATAAAGTAATTTGTTGCTGTGCACATCTTCAAATGATGACCATAACATTTCAAAAGTTTCATGGCAATACGTTTTTTAAAAAATTGGATACTAGTTGGATTCACACGATTTTGTCATACACTGCATTCAACTTTCAATCAGAAAGGTCAGTAACTCTTATAAAATTGCGGGAACCCTGTGACACACTAAGGCAGCCGACACGAGCTGGTCTGGGTGGGTCTTGGACTAGCGACCATTGGATTGCTGGTCCGACGCTCTACCAATTTTTTTACCAGGATTCTCTATATAAGACCAAACGTAATTTTGTAACCAAATCTGGTTTTAATGTGGAAAGTAGGTCAAAGTAAAAAACAAATCGGAGTATGACCGACCTTTATTGAAAACTAATTGCACAATTGGAGTTTAATGTCCATGTAATTGTACTGAAATATGAGTTACATTACATGGAGATTAGATATTGATGTGCACTCAATAACACAAAAAAGAGACCTATTTACTTGCCAAATATCCGTGCCTCAGTAAATGTATAATTATTAATTGAATATTTAACTGACCTACAAGCAAAATACACTTAATTTCTCATAGTAATACTCAATGAAAAATGATTCAGCTGTTTATTACAAATTTAAAATTATATGAGTAAGAATATATTCAATAATTTACATGACTTTATATCAGGCATTCTTGATATACGCATTTAATTTTCAACAACAGAAAATAATGAAATACAGTAATATAGATTTGAATGGAAGCATGTGCAATATAATCAATATAATAAATGAAAGAATTATTCTAAGAAAATTGTTATTGCATATGTAGTATTTGGACATTTTACCAAAGTAATTTTCAATAAATAAGCAGCATATTGTCATTTTTTATAAAATGGATTTTAGAGGATAGAAAGATTTCCAAGTGTATATGGAACCATTGATGGGACGTTGATACCACAGGATAGCCAGATGTCCCAATATATTAGGAGCCATAGATGGGACTTTGATACCAATAGTCCTAATTGTATAACTCATATTGCTAATTGTGATGATGAATCCATTTATATGTGCAGGAAAGGGTTCTGTGCAATAAATGTGCAGGCTGTGGTTGATGCTGATATAAGGTATTAAATATCATAGAAATATATGTATAACAACTTTCATATGTATGGAGTATTTATATTCAATTATTAATTTATTCTGAAAACAAAATAAATATAGGTGTTTATTCTTCATAACGAATCCCCTCACTAGCAAGAGCATATTTTTAATATCTACTAATAAACAGACTGGTAAAAACAATTGACGCAGAGGTAATAAGAGTTAAGTACTTTGCAAAGAGACATAGCATGACAGTCAAACCAGGCTGATATGGACAGGAATCTAACTCATTATCCATTGGTTGTGAGTATAACATAAGACTGAGCCACCATGTAAAGGACGAAAATATGACTGCAGTATTTACTACTCATTAAGAACATGGTCAAGTATGGATAATACAATCACTGTTAAATAGAGCTATGAAACAAGAGTAATATCAAAACGCGTCAGTAAAAACATAATATTGTATGGATACAATTCCCTGACAAATGAACTAAATATGCTAATATTTTAATTCATATCTTAACAAATGCAATCTGTGTAAAATTAAAAGGATATCAAATAAGACTGTACTTAGGATTCATTCATATATATAATTTATATTACATATTCATCAACTTAATTTGTAACTGGCCTGGGTCGGTGCATGATTCATTGATGCTAAACAGTTTGTGGTTTGAGGGAACATATGGGGAATCATGGAAATGGGTGGCTTGTTGTAGATTCAGGGTACCCACTATGACCCTGGCTGATGACTCCCAAAGACAAACCAAGAACAGCGGCGGAACATAGATTCAATGAAGCCCACTCTAAAACTAGAGTTGGTGCGGATAGGGCAAATCAAGATTTAGGCAAAGGTATCTTCCTATTACTTTAACACCTCTTATGAAATACCTTAAATAAATTCGCAGCAAAAAGCACTAAATTCCATTTCATTAATGGAACTTTTCTACAGTGTTAGTAGTATAGTGGGCCACTTTGGGTCAAGCGTCCTGTGCTAAACAGGGTAAAAACTGTATAGGGTTTAAAAGAATTAAACATTAGGCCGTCATCTTGGTTCATATTTTATTCACTGTTTGTAACAGTGTATTATGTTTGTTCTAATTTGACGGTAAATGTGAGTTTCAATTCATAGCCTTCAGACGGCGACAGAGATAGACGTAAAAAATGTTTACTCCAAGCCTTGCATAAACTAAAATTTACAGTCCATGGTCGGGAATTGTAAAATTGTAATTTTATGGCACACGCCTTGTGGAAGCCAACGTTATAGGCAATGCAGACTGACAGAGTACCTATGTGCATTAGAAAATAATGCAATATAGCAATGGTTTTCTTAAAACTGATAAATGAAAAATATCCCAGCCTTATGCAAAGAAAAAAGAAAGCAAAATACAACTGGATGCCAGTGATAATTGTACAATTTATAGCTAACACTTCTAAAACGCTCCCTCCTCCCCTCTCTTGAGCTTCATATGCATTTATACAAGATTAAAACCTATGCACATTTCTAACATAGGATTTACCCTTGTCTTCCGAATCTCATAAAAGGGTAGCCTAATGTTATTTTCTGCTTGTTCTATAATGTTGCAAAATATTATAAAATGGCGGCCTGCTTTTATTTCTTCCTTCACTCCACTGGTAAATTTATAAGGATTATGAGAATAGTAATGAGGATTGTATTTTTTTATTTTTTATTTTTTTTTTTTTCGTTTTTTTTTTAAAGAGGGTAGAATAGAGTAGGGTCATTATAGAAGGGAATGTTCATTTAACTTTATTTATAATGGCGATTATAGGGTGGTAAAGGGCTAGGGAAGTTATTTTTATTTTTAATGGATTTAAATTCTATTTTTTTAAACCCTTTCTTGTACATCCTATCCTGTGTGGTCAGTAAATGAGTGCATGTTGGTCGCTCCAAACGGCATTTTAAATAGTAGGAGATTTATAAAAGATACAACCTCTGAATATTTCTAACAAAAGGATTTACCCTTGTCACCAGAAGCCCATAAAAAGGGTAACATAATGTTAATTCCTCCTTGTCCTATATTGCTGCACAAGAAAAGATGGCGGCCAACCTCTCTGTCTTCTTTCATTCCACTGGTAAAATTATAAAAATTGTGAGACTAGTAAAGGGTATGGTAGTTTTGTTTAAAAAAAAGAAGAGTAGTGGATAGTAGAGACATTATAGAGGAGCGATGTACTTTTATGTTCATATATTTATCAAGCAAAACAAAATAGGGCATTTGACTTAGAGGGCAGACAAGCTCACATTTCGGGCCAAGCACATATACCATTCAACAAATAGACAAAGTTACCACACATGATAAATCTACGACTTAATACGGCATTTCAGATCAAGGGCAGACAAACTCACATTTCCCGCCAAAATAGAAACAAAACACATCCTGTGAAAAAGGTTTGAACCAAGATGGTGGCCTAATGTGTTAAATTCTCCTTAGACCCTATAAACTGTTTACCCTGTTTAACATAGGATCCCGCTTGACTCTAAAGTGACCCACTATACTACTAGTGTTCATTTCTCAAACTTCCATTGACACTATAGCAGAAAAGAAAAGTTTACTCAAGGTTCTCTCTGTATAAATATGCATGTTAAACTGCTTCAAATCCAACAAGCAAATGTAAAGTAATGAAAGTAATGCTACGGAAAGCATGGCCAGAAGGACAGACAATCAGGGTTCATAACTCCTGTAAATGCTATACAATGCCAGAATGCAATCTGTTTAAACGTCTCATAAATATAGAAATGTGTTATTACTTGTGCTAAATCCAACAAACCTTGAAAACAATACGCTGCAGAAACGAAAGTAATGAGGACTGATAATTAGGGGCCATAACTCCTCTAAATGATGCTATTACAGGTTGTGTTAGTAGATTAATTTTCAAATAATTATAAAAATAAATGATATTTTAGGATGCGTTCTACTAGTTCTGCAAAATATTAAAGGCATATTGTAATTACTAAGCATAACGTTTTCAAATACAATTGTAACTCGATTCAATTTAACCATGTCAAGTGAAAATTAATACAATGTTATCCTTATTTATATAAAATATAACAATTGGTTTGTTTTTATTTTTAGATGTATTCACAAACATGAGGGCACCTACCATTCCAGCCACCATATTTGTGTGAAAATTATCACTGCTGTCTTCAAACTACATAACAAGGCCATAGATGAAAAGTTATCCATGGACTATGATAGTGATGATAACGAAGAGAATGATAAAGAAGTGATATGTGATCGCCTTGTCAATACAAATGGAAATATTATCAGACAGAGGCTCCTAGGACGATTTTGACACTCATATGTTTGATTGTGAACTCCTTGAAAGACAGTGTTGTTATGAAAATTTGTTGAGCGTACAGTGATAGATATATTATAATATTTGGATGATTGTCATGTGTTCAGAAGTCGGGGCGCATCGGGGGGGGGGGGGGGGGGGGGGAGGGCGGTGCCAGCGCAGCTCCCTCCCCACATCCCCCGCCAAAATATATGAACGGTAAACAATCAGAACGTTTCCGATAGTAAGTTTTCTTCACGGTTAAATGGTTAAAATTATGCCCTGGAAACGCTTTGAACGCAACTGATTGCGGGGGCTTCGCTCACTGGGCTCCCACTCGAGATTCCATCCCACTGACCCCTTAGCTACTTGTTTACGCCCCCCTCCCCCTACCCCCCCCCCCCGCAACGATATTCCTGGATCCGCCCCTGCAAGTGGTCACAAAAATGTGTATATCACCAGGGTTAGTAATTTGAAAGGAAATTAATCTGAACAAAATTACACTTCCATTTGATTAGGCCAAATTTTAAACATTGAGTAAATTTAATTTTATAATTGGTGACGATGAGAAAAGTACGATGCTCTGTCATCATACTTTCTTTTGAGTTGGTACATCTTTTCACAAATTTCCAATTTTCTTCATTTTAATAACAATTTATCCTCTTTAATCTCAATCAGTCTTGCATGACAAATACAATTTGTTTGGTTATCACAAAGATACAAAATTTGATATTTATTGGTACATTTACATCTAGAGGAGAAAACTAATAACAACATATAAATTCAATATTCTCTTAACTCCAATAAATCAAAGCAGAAACATTAAGTATATATTTTCCAGTGGCAGTAAACAATAAATAAATTGTGAATACAGTTGCATCCTAATATACTACAATAATAGGACTTATCACCTTGTTTCTACATATGGTAAATGTGAACCCTACTGCGTACTCAATAAACATGGATTGGCATGGGAAAGAAATCAAATATTGAAGAATTTACTCAAATTTCAGATTATTTGGTCAAATATCACAATCCGCTATGTAGAAATTATTACAGGTATGTGTATTACAAAATATGTTACTGAAATATATATAAAATACCATATTAATTCATTCTATTTGTATAGTGATTTTATTTGTAAAGTCATTTATCAAAATTAATAGAATAAGAAAAAATACTGGTACATAATCATCACAACTGATTCCTTTTCTGATTTGCACAATGACCATACACACACACACACGCACACACACATACGCACTCACGCACACACACACACATATATATTTAAGTAGGTAAAGAAAGTGTATGAATAAAACAGTAATTACATAAGTAAAGCATCTCACATTGTAGCGTATGCTCTTTGTATGACGTATGCTTACATTGCAACATATACTCTTTTCTGACGTATGCTTACATTGTAACGTATGCTATTTCTGTGACGTATGTTTACATTGTAGCGTATGCTCTTTGTATGACGTATGTTTACATTGCAACATATATTCTTTTTCTGAAGTATGCTTACCTTGTAACGTACGCTATTTAATTTAATGTTCTTCTTAAGCTAAGGAATAATTATTAGTTTCGTTGTCATTATTGTTGATTTTATTTCTTGAGGAGGCTATAAGTGGTAGCAATGGATTTCAAATATAGATCCGCCATAACCACTGAACAGCTATTCCTCAGTGTAGCATGTACAATTAAACATTTTTCTTTCACCTGTGGAGTAGTAGGATGACACTTGCTTGATTAAATTGAATTAATTTTTGGAAGGCAGATATAGACATGGAGTTTGTTGTATTGTGAGGTTGATTGTTACATAAATTTGTAGTCGAGTGTAAAATAAAGACTTCTTTGTTAGTTGTAAAAGGAAAAATGGTACCACAGAATTGAAACTCTTTCTCAAAGAATATCTCTAGCCCAAACTTTGAACAACCGTTGGTGGAATAATTTCGTTTAAAAAGTCTGGTATCATATGATTAGATCCTATGCATTATTACAGCTCATGATGCGAGTTTAAAGATATCCGGCGTTGAGTTAAAACTATTGAAAGATTATGACATTTTTTAATGATCGAAAGTGGAATCCGTGGCGAAATTAGGAACATAAATTGATTGACAATTACAAAGCTGCAAAACCAACTGCACTCAAATTAATGGGTACATTTTTAAAAAAAAACTACAAGTGTGTGACACATTACGGAAATGTAAAGCTTTATCTGCAATTAGGACTAAATCTAAAAAAAGGATGTACACATGTATCTTTGTTTGAGCAACAAACTTGGCTGGACTAAATACAATTTTGAGAAGAAATAAGAAAAAACTAATTATAACATTGAGAAGACTTCTATTAGATATGGAGTAACGCTGTATTAGGTAAACCAATGGATAATTTGACAAAAAGAACAAAGTTAAAATATGTACAGATGAAAGTATAGAAAAATAATAGATGAAGATGTCATGCTAGTTTAACACAAATAAATAAAACGATACCAGGCCTGTTCAAGGATGAACTAACCAGAACACTAATTAGAGAGTTATTTGGATTAAGATCTGAACTCTTTTCATTTTGGGATGATTTTAAATAAATGCGTGTTTAAACAGAATTTGAAATACGACAAATATCGACATTGTCTATTCAGTCAAAGGGAAAATTACAAGGAAATAAATTGACATGATCGTACAATCGCCAGAAATACAGCATCAAAATCAACAAAGTGGTAATGTCTTTATATATGACGACAAGTCACAAAGTGGTAATGTCTTTATATATGACGACAAGTCACAAAGTGGTAATGTCTTTATGTATGACGATAAGTGCTTTTGGTTGACAACATTAAAGTATAACCTTACGTGAGCACCCTATAACCAAATGGAAAGTCTAAATGCATTCAAAGTTTATTCCTTTTTTGTGTCAATATATCGACAATTTCTCTTTCTATTTTGTTCTGAATAGCATAGTTCTCTTCAACACTGTTTCCGTTGCTTTTTGTCCTTGCTATAACAGATGACCAATACACGTGTATTTTATCTACAATCTTTGATCATAGAGTCACATTTTTGTACGATAACCCATACGATATTTCAAAAAGCTAAGTTAGTTAAGTTAGTTGCTTTCATTCTTACATCGTCAAGATTCCAACAATCATCAATTTGAAACAAAGTAAATCAAACAGTAATTATAACCGCCTATCTAATTGGTATTCAGGAACTATCGCGATCACCCTTTCATCTTTTAGTAACCAGTTTTAATCGCAAGTCTTATTGCCAAGAAAAGTCAGATGTAATCGAAAAAGTCTTTGTCTGTACCAGATTTAGTGCAAGCAATGTTTTCTCACCATTAGTTACTTCACAAATTATCATGTTATGAGGTTCTTTAAAATACGTTTATTGATACCAAAAACATTTTTGGTAGTTCTGGCTCTTAACCTGAACATCACACATGAAATAAATATACATGTTGTGAACATATGTATTTTATATACTATTGATTTGCAATTAGAAACCTTATTGTACGTTGGTTAGTTAAGACCGCTGCCATGTAATCTGTTATTGTGTCTTCTTCTCAAATCGAGCCAGATACAATAATTGTAAATATAATTTTGTGAACACTTACCTCACCTATTTCTGTGTGCTTTTGTTATTCATCAAAGAAATACTTAGAGGCTTCTGTAAACTATTGTCTCAATTGGAAACCCTGCGAATAAACGTTGTATGGAAGACATTCTATAAACACACAGATCATTCATATTGCTGAGTTGTAAACATTTTCTGGCTAACTGTCTTCACTCGTTTCGCACAGTATCGAAACTCCGTTTAAACTTGTCTTGTGATAGTAGTATAGGATGATACTCTGGTGATAAATATGACTCTTTAAGGACAATGGGAAATCAACATTACACCGCCATTTTGAAATATGACACTCCGGGGGCAATGGAAATTCCATGTTTCAATGTCAGTATGATTAACATTAATGTAGCACCTATGGTACAAGGTGAATTTCACATTTGTCTTTTTAACATGACATTTCCCATCATTCCCATATTTTCTTTTGAAACAATGAGACTCTGGAAACAAGGGGAATTCCATGTTAAAATGTCCATTTGTTTACCATTAATGTGGTTCGCTGGAGACAAAGGGAATTTAACAATACGCTTTTATGTTGACAAATTTATAGGAACAAGAGTAAATGTAATATTAAAACTACATTGACTGATGAACACCTACACTCACTAACCAACACGCCGATTGGAATGACCATCACTCACTCATCTACTGAATAACAAACGTTGCCTACTAACCAATTTTGAAATATTTTAGACTGAGGAGCATCCACTCAGCTACTAACCAATATGCCATTTGACAAGTCATCACCAATAAATACTGACCAACGAAAGAGCTGACACATACAGACAAAAGGGTAGGTGTGCTTGCACACTATACACACAATCATACTTATATACTATCACACACAAGAGAGCAGGAGTGCTTACACACTATACACATAAATATCCATGGGGGTGTACGTGTTAATTGTGAAAGACAAAGACATAAAACAAATATTGGCAATCATTTGAGTAGTACCTCTGTTTCGGAGAGAACTGGTGGCCCTGAGAAGGACTGTTAGGGTTGTTAACCAAAAATGGTTAATACTGGTGGCACCGATTCACTGTTATTCTTCTCAAACTTCTCTGCACTGCAGGTCCATAGACCAATACTCGCTTCAGACAACCCTTGCCTTTCAATGTACACTCTTTTCTTCTAGATAGCCGTATCTGATCGTGGTGATGCCCTATATGACTTCACATACAAAAGGCAGTCAGGAGCATTGCTTAAAATGATAGTCGAGGATTCCACGTTGGTTCACATCTTGACTTGTCATGAGAACAGGTGACACAGGAGTGAAACGCACCTCTATATATAATTTACTGGCGGATCGAAACTGATTTGGAAGCTCTAACAATCAGAACGCGTGTGAGATAATTCAGTCAGGGTGTATTCTATATAATAGTGCCTATGAGCGTTCCTACGATTTACAAGTGTGGAACAGTGTGAGCACAGAATAACATGGCTGAAATATAGACTTTTTGCTGGGGTGCCCCTGCCCGGAGTGACAGTACGACTAATACTGCTATAGCGAGTATTATTCCAGAGCAGAATGGCTTGAATTTGGCTTTGGAATTTAGCGATTTCTTATCTTCGCAAGAATAGTTGCCGGTACCTCCTTCACATTCTTCGCCATCATTGCCAGCCTATGATAATTTTAGAAAGAAATCGAAGTAAGAGGTAGAGACTTTTTACAACCCCAAAAAGAAGAACAGACATTTATTCAAAAAGAACAACAATAAGAGGAAAAGAAAAATGTACAAGCAGATATGAAAACTTTTAACAGTAAACAGAAGTAAATGAGTGAAAAAAAACCTGTCAGTTTCTTACAGGACTTTTGACGGAGTAAAATTACTCGAGAGAAATGTATGAAGCTTCTTTGGCGAAACCCAAGAGAAAAAGACCTTCATATCCAAAGAATTCTAAACTTCCCATGACTACATCGACGGTCACCACTAAAACGCCAGCAGCGGCAACAGTAACTACTACCACTACATCTGCGGTAGAACTTGGACGTGGGAAAGGTTTAAAACAATTACAGGTGTTATTGCCAAGTCCATACTTGTTTTTTTCAAACCCCAACGGCACTTTTCAGGACCAGCCAGTTATCTTAGAAAAGAGATACTACTCAAATTATTGCAAAGTCAAACAAAGCAAATCCCACTACAATGATATGTGCGTATGCGTGTGTAAATATTTTATCAACATTAAAAAAGCAAATAAAGACATGGATACGTTGACGTTTCTGTTATATCCTCGTTAAGATGAATCGCAATGCAGTTTCAAAACACATCACAAAAGTGCATTTTTTCTTCTTTTTACTGTCTTGCTTGTTTTGAATATCTTCACTGGAATTTGTTCCTCTGCTGTTTCTTCTGCTTGCCTTGCTTTGAATTTCTCCACTAGAATGGGTTCTTCTTTTGTTTTATTTGCTTTTGAAGGCTCCTCCATTGTCTCTTTTTTCATTTTTCTTGTGACACTCTGAAGACCTATGTCCTTTTTCTTAACAATGATAACATGTATCTTTTCTTTTTATCTCTGGACCTGCTTTCTCCTGTCTTACCGGTTCCCTTTCTTTGACGTTCTGGACAGTCTGTAGCCCAATGTCCTTTCTCTTCACAGACATAAAAATAGGTATCTTGACTTTTATCTTGAGAGGAGTAGTCTTGAGTTTCTACAGAAGTCTTGTTGTATTTTCGAATGGCTGTTCGTACATCTCTCACCAGTAGTGTGACCTGTTGTAGCTCTTCCATCCTCACATATTGAAACTGAATGAGTATTTTCTCTTAGGTGGAGGGGATTCCAACAACATCTACCTCCTCAAGACAAAGAGAGTCAAAATCGGCTAAGAAAGAAAGTCGTTTGGTAGTCCCTGTAGATGATTTTCACATTCAAGCTACCCACAAAATGACTCCCAGAAAAGTTAAAACGACTGCTTACCTTTACACGGTCAAATTTAAAGAGTTCAAGTCTCAAGTCCCGGCAGAGAAAGCAGCTGTCTTCGTTACCGACTTATTGGAGTCTATGTTAGAGGAGTTGAAACGACAGTGCCAAGCTAAAGATCACGACCGTTTGAGACTGTCGATCACTTGTGACAGTTTCCTGTCTGGATTGAATTTAGTACCCCTGATGAACCTCTTGCAATACCCCAAAACCACCCTTCAAGTCACACACTTTCACCTCGAAGGGGCAGCGGACGACGCATAGTTTTATCAATTGGTCAACTCACGTCTGGTCGTCCATATTAATAACGATCAAGATCAGATATGTTTAGCTTACACCAGCATGGTGGCTCAAACTTGCGCAGAGAAAAACGATACAACGGATTGGAAACATTTTGGAACAAGCAGGAATGTCAATACAGACCGCGTGTGGAGTTCCTGAAATGCAGAAACTTCAAGAAGTGTTTACCCCTCGCTATACGTTGAAAGTATACCCTCAAGTCATTTGCGGAGATTTTCTGTTTCGAGGAGCCCCTTTTCCAAACCTAAAATACATTCACATCAATCATCACCAAATTCATTTCGCTGCCATCACCATTATCACAGGATTTCTTGGATACCAACACTATTGTGACAAATGTAACCATGAATTTACCAATCGGGAGCAACATATGTATTGTGGACAGAGAAGTCGCGACTGTTTAGCGTCCAGACCTTATGTTCCTAAAGGACAAGAAAGGATTCAATGCACTATCTGCATTGGTGAGTCCAGCATGTTACAAGTGACATCGCATGAAACAGTCCCAACAACAGAAAAGTTCTTGAGAATTATTGATGGTATGTCCAACGTGCGGACAGTATGTTCATACCAAAAACAAAGAGTCACGCGTTTGTCCAGGAAAGAAACGATGTCATATTGGTGGTCAAGTCGTCGAGTTGGGTCATCAATGTTACGTTCACAAATAAAAACAAAAAACGAACCCGAGGAATTATTGAATGACCAAAACAAAAAAAAGAACGCGACCATGGTGTCAATTTTATCTTTTTTGACTTTGAATGTTCTCAAGAGATAGGGATTCACATTCCTAACTTTTGTGTGGCTCAGCGAGCTTGCTACAATTGTATTCAGGAACCATTATTTTATCACTGTCAGAATTATAGCTTGATTCATGTGTGGGGGGGGGACGTGAAAAGATATTTCGTGGCACCTATACTTTTCCTGATTTCACTGAGTGGGTTTTAGACCCTACCGACGACATCTGGAACGAAGAGGAGGATTATCGTTTCGGGAACTGTAATCATTACGTTACAGTCATTGCTCACAATTTCTCGGGATACGATGGACAGTTTGTTTTGAAAATTTTTTCAGAACAGTGAAACCGAATTTCTCCAACACGGATGTAACAAACCCTTGAAGGAAGCTTCTACCATTGTCAAAACGTATGGATTAGTGTACAGAATGAAGTTCATGCCCAAGGACAATCGAGATAGTGAACCACCTCAGTCGTATCAATTTGCCATCCGTCGATATCCAGCCAAAGCTTTGCATTGGTTACATCACTTATATAAAACTCAAAACAAGTGAATACAAAATTCTAGAAACGGTGGAGAAAAGAAGACTGTATTTTTATTCAATGGATGGTTGGGATTTTCTTCAGGCTACGTCAAAGAGTGCGACTTCCCAATCACAACACGGTACCGTACAGGTTCCGTCCTTCAGAATAAAAAGGAGAGATTTCAAAGACATAAAGATCATTGTGACCGAGACTTCCACAGAGAAAGATGAATTCCACACAGAAAACATGGGATGGACCCACTGACTCCAAGTTCGATGAAGTCGAGTGCGATGCTGCGCTATGCTACCGGAGTGATGCCGTGCCCAGCGACAAAAATGATGTTGTATCCTTGTATCCTGCGACATAAGGACCTAAAGATCTGGAAGGACCCATCGTCTTCTTCTGCTGCTCTAGCTGCAGCCAAAAAGGTGGCATCCTCTAAGACAAAAGTGCACGACAGAAGAGGGATGTTACAAAGTTTACTGGATTTTACGAACAGGAACTGGCACGATTTAGTCCATTCACACACGCTCGTCGTGCAGTACTGCCTAAAGTCAAACTGGTACGACATCGCAACAACCAGTAGAGACAAATTTCAATATAAAAGAAGTGTTGGATAATATTTATTCTGAACAAAGATATCCTCCTCTCAAAGTTCAACGATCATCGACGTCCAAAGATGTCTTCCAAAAATGGCAAACAGGCTATCCCTTCTCGTTTAATTAAACATTGAAATGTCTTGTCAGTGCTTACTAAAGCCTATGCGCCGAAAAAAAAAACACTTAAAGAAATCATCAATTCGGTTTGCGAATGTTGTTCGAATGTCTGGAAAGGAACGGTTCCTTTGACCAAGATACAGAAACAACGATTAGGACAACATCGTCACGATCTTCGCCAAATGGTGAAAAATAATTTTTCAGTCAGTAAAAAGAAAAAAGTGCTCGTTCAACGAGGAGGATTGCTTCCATGCTGAGAGGTCCGTTGTTAAACGTCGCTGATTCCCTTCTTAGAATTGATTGCTGCACTAATTTTAGGAGGAGTGTTGAGGTGAACATAAAATGGACATACCTTTCCGAAAGGACATCACACCTGTGCCCTTGAATCTTATGAAAGGACGAAAATCAACTTTAGTTTCTAACAAACAGTGGATGGAACTAACTCGTTGGTATAAAAACAATTAACAGCGCACTTACCTCCTAATTGTGATCTCGCAGAGATGTCACACTTATAACAACAGTTACAATCGTTGATGAATCGAACAGATTTGTCAGTAACGGAACAATCGCAACGGTCCGGACAATTATTGCAACGTCTTAAACTGTTTCACCAGGAAGGTTTACACGAGACGGTAAAACCTACTCTTCGAGATTTCAAGAATGTCATGAAAAGCGAGGAAATACAAAAAAGTAGCAGCAGTTCCAACGCCGATGACAGACACCGCCATGGAGATGGTAGAGAAAGAAACAAGAAAAGTGCTTCGAATCCCCTCTGATGAAGCACCTTTTCCCCCTAGTGTGGCAGCCCTATTGACACATTTTTCTACTCCGAGGGAAGACGAAATAAATGTCAAAAGAAAGAAGGGAAGACAGAAGTAAAAAAAGAAGTCAAGACAAAAGTGAAAAGAGAACCGTTTACTTCTGTTCAAACTTCCTTTCCCACTACGCTTATTGCTCGTCAGACACGTCAAGCATCGGAAATCAAAATACCACACGAATCTAAGAGCATCGAACAGTAGGTGACTTATTGAGCAGCAATAACATAAATACCCATTTGCTCAGCATTTACTACAATCCTGTTAATGCAGCAGCCAAAATAGGAATTCAAAACTTGTATCTTGCAGCCAAAGCTAAACTAGCAAATCTACTTCTGCAGGATGCATGACAATGGTTATAAGAACAATCGACGTTCACGTTACACAAACCGATTCGACAATAACATCCAAGGTGTCAAACAAACTTAGCAGGAATTGATCATCAATGTCAAGCCGATTTAGCAGATGTCTCTCGTTTAGTTTCGTGCAATCGAGGTTACAAATATTTCTTTTGTGTCATTGATGTGTTTTCAAAATCGGCTAAGGTAGTTCCTTTGTCTCCTAACACCAGTTTGAGTTAGTTCGAGCTTTAAAATTCGTCTTGAAACGAAGTGGTCGACACCATCTGCGATGACAAACAGACAAAGTCGCCTAATTTCTTTATCAAGCTTTTCAAAAAGCACTGAAAATCATGAAACTAAAGCCAGTGTTGTGGAACGTATGTGGCAATATTTTCGACATCAACATGCTCTCAAATACATCAGCATGTTACAACGTCTGGTCAAAGCTTACAATCAATCGTACCATCGTAGCATCAGATGTGCTCCAGAAAAAGTGACGCCTTAAAACAAAGTGACCGCGTTGGATCGATTGTTTGGAATGTCGAAGACCAGACCAAGGAAAGCAGTGTTTAACATCGGAGATTGTGTTCGCATTCGAAAAACAAAACGTACTTTTGAGAAAGTCTATTTACCGTACTGGATGACAGAATTGTTTTGTGTCACAGGACAAGTGTTTGGACGTGACACACCGGTCTATAAATAAGAAGATATGAACGGGAAAGTGTTAAAATGAATGTTTTACTTGCTCGAGTTACAAAGTTACAACAAGTGACCAGGAAAGACGACAACATGTACGATATCGAAAGCATTCTCGATCGAAGAACACTTAAAGTGGTAAAAAGATCGTATCCAAGAAGTCAAATTCCGTTCGAAAGGATATCCACCCAGTTTCGATTCTTGGATTGAAGCTTCACAAATCATTGACTTTAAAAAAAAACTAGAAGTCACAAACATGCCGTTAAATACTGTGTCCCCTACTCCGAGTTCATCCCTCCAAGAACTAATAAAGCAACAACCACAGTGGATGTGGTGTAGAGAATGTGTTCCTAAAAATAAAATCGTCTTTTTCTGTTAGATCTTTGTGGTGTATTGTGTCACTGGAGCAGAGATTGAAAATTTGAGTTTGCAAAAAGGAGATAAACAACTGTGGACTATTTTACCTAGCAGTTTGTACAACGAGGAGATAAACCAGTG
The DNA here is from genome assembly GCA_029931535.1 of Margaritifera margaritifera. Taxonomy (NCBI): domain Eukaryota; kingdom Metazoa; phylum Mollusca; class Bivalvia; order Unionida; family Margaritiferidae; genus Margaritifera; species Margaritifera margaritifera. Next base: position 1,961,430 of record JAQPZY010001345.1, read on the forward strand.
TAGACTATTTTACTCAACAGTTGTATTGCCTATCTTCTTCCCAATACCTAAAGCAGCTGCAAAACCATCTATCAAATAATATATTGCGTTATTTAACCATGTTTGATTTCTTTGAGGTAGTGTGATTTCAGCATCTGGTGATTTTATGGGCTCTTGTTCTTCTTTAAACGTTCGGTTTAGGCTTTCCTAAATTTATTTGAACATTTTTCAAGCTAAGTCCAATTCTACTTGGACCTATTAGTTTTTGTCAAGTTATCTTTTCAGGTTCTTTACTAACTTTCTGTTCATCTTGCTTTATGTTTGTTATCTTCCATTTAGTTCACAATCAAACTTGTACGATATATAAAAATAAATCTGAATTTGAACAAAGGTTAACTGCAAGATGATTTCGAATGTTATGTACAAGTAGTGAATGAATGGAATAAAATTGGGTAAATAAAAGGACGCATCCTAGACACATTTAAAATGCTTAGAAGTTACAAGCATTGGTTACCTTTACGAACTAACAGTTATTATAAACCATGTGATAATGACATCTGACAATGATTGCTCTTGCGTTTACAAAGATGTCATACGTCATTTTGAGTTGTTTCTCATCCACTTTATCCAACTCATTTTCAGTCAATATCTTTTACAGGTTATCTCTGTGTATGCTCCGTCTGCAATAGCTATGTTCATTACTTTTGTGATACAACATAATTCTTATTTTTGTAATCCATTTGCTATGTTGAATTCTGTTTGCACTCTTCAGATTATGTAGAATTGAGGCTATTTGTATTTTTGTCTTCTATAAATCCCTTTTCATTCTAGCTGTGTCATATCCATTAATTCACTATATAAATAATTGCTAAATCGTTGAAAGTGCTGAAATGAAAAGTGAAATGAGAAAAAGGAGATAATCTTGCATATGAAGATGAAGATGACATTCAAATTTGATGAGAATGAACAAACAGTATCTGAAATTATAGTTAGCTAAATATTTATTAAGACTTATTGACTAGTTCAAGTCACCGATAAGACGAGGGCTTACAATAAATGAAGCAAAATATTATTGAAGAAGAAATAACTTAGAAATAAAAGCTATAACATTTTAGCTTAAAACACAAGAACACTGCTAGCGACAAGAACTATATCGATAATACAGAAATTGATTTTTACCCATTTTAAGTTGGATAAGACAAAATCAAAAATGGACGTTACCCACTGAAGAATATGTTGATAATTCGATCGCGGAGACAAGGCCTAAATACTCACCAGAACCTACTGTTATACACAGACTACCAATACAAATATACGAGGAAATATTGATGCAAAAATCAGACACCAATGAGTCGTATGATCAATAGGTAAGAGTACTTAATCAAGCCCCAAAAGATCATTCACTATACAAGAGAAAAGATACTTAAAATGTTATGTAAATGCTGTAGATTCTGTCAATTCTAACGTAGAATCTATGAAATTGACGTTGAAACGTATGAAAAACAGATTGAAGAACTAAAATGTGACATCGACAAAGAAACATCGTAACAAAAAAGTAATATTCAAAGAAGAGCTTTAAAGTGTTGAAAATAATAAAGACCAAATAGTTGAATATCTAACATATTTTTAGAGAAAATATTCGAAAAATCAATTGAAAATTAAATTCTGGAATAGCTCTTAAACAAAACGGTGCAAGAATAGCTGCTAACTATATCGATAGTAGTGACAATATCAACAGTTCCTCTGTCTATATTGCTAATGTTGTAAAAACTCTTCTTTATCCCACTGTCGCTCTATTCCATCTCCTCCTCAACCTCCTCATCCAACTGAATCATTTTTGACAAAATTAAAATATCGTGAAATTTTAACATTGCCTGGAACTATTGGTAGTGTGATAAATTGGTTACTCAGGAGTGCCGGGCAAATTGTTTCCTTCCTTGCTAAACGTGTAATTTTACTTGGTTAGTAAGTTTTGAATTAGTATTTTTGATGAAAGATGTAAAATAAAGTATCTACAAAAGTATAAAGTTTGTAGTCAGATTTTGATCGTATTTCATAAACGATTTCTAAACGTAATTTATTGCAGCTTCCGCAATCATGAGTAGCATAATAAATGATTGCTCATTTACTTCATAGTCAATGTTATTGCTTGGTGTTTTAAAATTGTCATATGACCTTTTAAAGTCCGAGAATCTGATAGATTTGACAGTAGAAATATCATCATCATAATCCTTCTCTACACAATTGTTACCCACGTTTTCTCCTTCTTTATTACTCTACGGTTTCTTGTCACACTGTCATATACTGTATTTCACCCTTTGGAATACTGTCTTTTGTTACCTCTGTATTGATGTTTGGGTTTGATCTCAGTTTAAACGAGTCAGTTGATTTTTGTAAATGTTGTTGTATCCGACGATACTACCCATTTTTATCACCTTCTCACCCAGTAACAAAAACATGCAGTCACCACCAAGATGAAAATCCAGTTTCACTTTGAATCCACCATAGAAAGTTGGAATTCTACAATGATGTCTTCATCTGTGTCGCAAACTTGCTTTTCTAAAATTAATAGATCCATTAGCTTTGTAACAGTATCTGATATTATTTAAACTGACTGTGTAATATATATTTTGTTTTGAACCTCTGCACCTACAGTACATATCATATATGATCTTATGTTTTGATTTAACCTTGCAATACCTTCGTCTATCCAACCATCTCTATCTTTCAAGACAAAGAAGGTCAAACCAGTAGATTTATCTTTATCTGTCATAGAATAAATTTCATCAGGTAATAAATCTCTACAATATTCAACAGTATCTTCGCCATAATTATATTTACTATTGTAGCCAGCTGCTAAAAACCGTAATGAACATATTTGGGTTCATCTTGCACAGTATCTATCAATGATATAATTGTTTCCTTTTGTTGTTGTTGTTGTTTATTTTAATTGTTTCTTTTTTTGTTTTTTGTTTTTGTTTTGTTTGTTTTGGTTGGGGCTTTTGGGCGGTGTTTTTACCTTGAGGTAGCTCCCGTAATGTTGCGGTGGAATTTTAAATTTGTTGCAGATCAAATAAAATTGTTTCATATATATGCTGTTGTTATTGGATTTCAATGCATCATCATCGGTTTTGATGTATTTTACATTCTGACAGTAATTTTTGCATCTGGAAATAAACATGAAATTAGTTTACTGATTTGACAAATTTACGTACATATTTGTCTATTAAATACCAATAGGAAATCGCACAACCAGATGTTGGCATGCTCATTGCCCAGTTTAGTTGATTCTGCCAAAAGTTCATGTCACACTGTGATCTATATCTTTTCATATAGCCATCACTGTCAAATTTTCAAGTGTAGTTATTAAATATGTTTTATTGCTTTCTATGTCAAATATTGAGTTTCAAGTATCGTAGATTTATATATGGCTAAATACATTTTCAATGTTCACTAGGTTAATGTTAGTTAGCCAGTCAAATGCATTAAACTGACTTGCAGGACAAGGGTAAAGTGCTGTAATTGTTGGGTTATTTTAAAGCTGAAGTACATTTATCTACGATAAAATATCAGCTATTGACAACTAATTAGTATGTTCATGTATGCAATTGGCTTTTCTTATGTAAATACATTGAGCCTCAACTTGCTATTTTTTCCACATTCGCATCCATTATAACACTGGATTATTCTTGTTTCTTTTATATAATCTTTGCATCACTCCGATTTTGTTTCGTTTTTTCATTTCCTGTATCAGTTTTTCTCATTACAGTTACATTTGTAACTTTTTGCAACTATTTACGTACTTCTTAAGCAATATCCAATATTGATTGCACAAATGTATTTCAGTAGTGTAATTTCAATTAGTGGTAGATATCAAATAAACGTTCTGTGAAAATTTGATATTCAATATCTGTATATAAGCATACTGTGAAAGGTATAATGATTTTAATTTCATCCAGATGGTGTAAACATTCTTCCCATATCAACTGATGTTATTTTATTTTGTTGTTGCAGTTTTATGGAGGTATAACAATTGTACATGGTTACACTTTTGCCCAGCAAAACATGCATAGTTTAATGAGTATTTATATGAATTTCTGCAACAGCAACATTTAAGGAAATTTGAAAGAAATTTAGATGTCATCACGATTGCATTAACATCTATGAGATTTTCTTTACCTTGTATCTTTTTGAAAATCTAACAGGCAGCAGGTACTCTGGTATTTGTTTTTCAGCTCTTTTTTGGAAATGATTGGAATTACCGTCGTATTGTTTAATATTATCTCTTTTCATTTCTTCTGTGATGCCTTTCATTGCCATGCCAGTATATTGCCTACATTGTAGTAGATTTATTATGTTTGTCACGTGTAACATATTTTTGTTAAGTCCGATATTTTTGGACGAACTTTTTCTTTTAATTCGGTTTTTGGATCAGTACAAATTCGCTAGACGCGCATATTTTAACTCCTTCATTTTCTAATGGGCGGTTTTTTTCCACATCTTTCACATTCTAAAAATGCACTATCTTTTAAAGACTCAAAGTCTTCATACTATTTAATACTGCTAAATACGTATTCTGCTGTTTATTCTTCTGATCTTTAAATTTATTAAACTTTGTATTTGTTGTTCTTGTTTGTTTTTTTCGTAACACATGGTCTCTTTATTCCCTCCCTTGAAATCTCCAGTTTGTAATCTACCAGATCACCTAAAATTACTTGCCTGATTTTGAATATTTTCTCAGTAAAATTAAAAAAGTAGCCTTTTGAAAATATTTATTATATTTTGAAATTCTGACTTAAATGCATCAGTAAGTAAAGGACATAATAAATTGACCTATACTTTTGATCTGTTGTTTCCTTATTCGCTTTAATTGGAGTCATACCTATTGACGTGTAATGAGTATTATTGCATCCAGAAAATAGCTTTGGTAAAACGTCAATCCAATATCTGGTTTATATTGTGGTTAAATACTTCCACATTCTAGTATTCGGAGTTCCTTTAACTTTTGGGGGTATATCTCTTTTCCCTCATCAAAAACGTGCTGTTTGAAATCAAACGTTGTTTTTAATAAATTATATCTCTGCTTTTGGCGAATCGTTGCAGACTGACCTGTTAAGTTTTATGAGATCTTCAAAATGTACTGTAAATTTAGCCGTTTACATATCAGTATATTTATCCACGTCATATATAAAATGTATTTATTCTTCATACCGTACAGTTTTAACCATCTTGCTATCAGATTGATGATGATTATCTCGATGTTATCGTCACTGAATGTAATTTCTAGATCTTCATCTTTTTAAAAAATATTGCAGTATGTCTTCTCTTTTTTATGTTTGAAATGGACAAGTCCAATATTGCAGTATGTCTTTTTATGTTTGAAATGGACAAGTCCAATATTGCAGTAAGTCTTTTTATGTTTGAAATGGACAAGTCCAAAAATTGTCCTTCTCCTACATATTATTTTTAACACAACTTGCTTTGAGTACACTTTTATCTAAACTTATAAATAAGCAAATATTATCTCTTGATACTGAGATTGTTGCTTTTATGGTAAACTCACTGGTGAAATATTTATATCACCTCTTTGGAAACTGTATAATGTTCCACAATATGGCCTTGTGGAATTATTTATGATGTGCTAAATGTTTTCAATTTACTCTGTGCTCTCATTCAATACACAATCATGAGATTAAAATTTGGTCCATGAATCTTGAGGTATTTTTGTTTTCGATGATTCTTTGAAAAAAAGAGTTGTTCCTTCAGAACATCATCGTGCAGAGATACCGGAATTTAAATTTTTAATTGGTCCAGCAGTGATCTATCACTATGGTCTAGCTCTGAAATATCAATATGGTCCAGGGATTTTGATGTACTTGTTTAATACACAAAAATAGTAGTGGTCCAGAAATGTTGTTGTCTACGAATACCGTATTTTATATTTTGGTTTTAAAATTTACAAGTGGTCTTTTGCTCTCTACCTCACACTACTGTTAGAGACGTCAATGGTATACATTACATCAATCAAATATCGTTAATATACCCTGATATGCGTGTGCCTAGATATATATAAAGATGGATATACAGATAGATAGACAGATCCGATCGAGTGATGCATTTAGATTAGTTGAATGTGTATACCACCATATTTAATGGCTAGTTTCCCCAAAACTACACTGAAGCAACCTTAAGTAATATCTCATTATCGTAAACAATGAAATTGCAATCAATTGATTTCTCAATAACAAAAATGCCATATGTTGCTTTAACTGCGTGGATTTCAACCCTATAATTTAATAATTGTTAAAGCTCTTTTCAACAAGAATCTCGATCTTTCGACAGCAAACTCGAGCCTACATTTTATCTGCTTCTTCAATACAAAGAGTCTTTCTTCCGAGATTGCAGCAACTTCAGTAAAATTGCTTCTTCTTCAAGACAAATTGGTATTTCTTACACGAACGCAGAGTCCGCATCCGTGCGCGGAATCCCATTTGTCCTAAAACGGCACACAATAAAGAACAGGCAGGATTGGTCATTAATTAAAGTGACATGCTCCGAACAGCATCAGATTCTCTAAAGTAGACGACGATGGCTTAAAATTGGTTTCCATCGAGCGATTAAGAATGGGTGTGTATATAATTCAGCAGCATAAAGATTGCTTTCATGTTGGTGCTAGCGTTCAATAGTATGAAAAATTTATGGCTTTCCTCGGTGACGTTGATATATTTTTCTCCCCTTAAAAAATGGAAGTACGTTACTTAAGTGTCGAGCATTGTTATAAAAAAAATAGTGACTTTGACTGTAATTGAGTTTTATCAATATTCAGAAGATCGTCGGAGATATCTGCACAAGAAAGGCAAAATTCCCACTTTTGATCTTGGGTAAATAATAATCTTGTATTCTTTCTTTACACATCTGAAGGACGGAATAAACGTTTAAACTGTGAACTTTGCATATATATATATTAATCTGTGAACAATTCTAATTTTAAAAAAAATATTAATAACCGAAAGAGACTAAATGCATTAGGTCTGTATCTGGATTATAACCGAAAGAGTCTAAATGCATTAGGTATGTATCTGGATTATAACTTAAAGAGACGAAATGCATTAGGTATGAATCTGGATTATAACCGAAAGAGACGAATTATATTATTCTGCCTATGCTTTCTTTGAGAATGTACTTGGAACAGGAAATATGAGAAACTACTCATATTATTTGAAACCAAAACAAGGAATATAGTCCAATCCCCTTAAATCTCTACAACCTGTCTCTCTCAACAGACTTGCTATATGTTTCAATCCCAATCCCAATAATGCAAATCAAACGTGTTTATAAATGCTAACTTTCAAATAACCTGAATGTTTGTTCCTGCGTTGTCCTATTTTGGAAAGATTTATTGTATAAAACAGTACTATTGGAAATGCTGGTAAATCAAATTCTCATTTGTAACGGAGGAAAAGTCAAGAAGACTAGATATATGAAGTGTATGTAAAACAATCATAAAAATGTGAAGAAATGTCATAATTGGAAACTTAGGTGTGTAAAATATTATCAGAAACACGAACTTAAAATAATATCTATAATAATGTTGGTGAATTATTGTGACAAGATGAAAATAGAAATAGTTTCTCGCTGTGTATATGTGATAAAGGATTCTTAAAGTATCTGTGATGTAGGAATGTCAAAACATTTGAAAATTAAAGCAACTGAGATAAAGGAAAATTAAAACATGAGATAAAGGAATATTAAACTTTGCTGATATAAAGAAAATTAAAGCATCTGAGATAAAGAGACTTGAAAGCGTCTTAAATAAAGGAATATTAAAGCATCTGAGAAAAAGAAATATTAAAATATTCTGAGATAAAGAAATATTGAAGCATATGAGATAAAAGAAAATTAAAGTATGAGATAAAGAAATATTAAAGCATCTGAGATAAGGAAAATTAAAGCAATAGAGGTCTTTCTTGTCTAGATAGTTAAGTAAATTTCCCCTATCATTGACTGACTTTCTACAACATACGTTTCACATTTGATGTGGTTTTTTCACAAATCTACATTTAAATAATTATAGATAAAAGGGCATGTTTCATCTTTCAGTATTCTTAAAATTATACAAAACATTCTCTACAGATATAGAGCTGATAAATTATTTTATTCTTTTGTTACTGTACCTTCTAATAAATTATATCATGTGGATTTAGTACTTTTGTTTGAATTTCAAGGCAATTTAACAGTCATGATCAACATGGAAAAATAAGTGACCTCTATTTCAGACGCCCGCCGAATTTGATCCAAATGTAGACTTTTGGATTTTAGACACGATAACACCTATATCTTTCATTTCCTTTGCGTAATCTCTCTCTCTCTCTCTCTCCCTCCCTCCCTCCCTCTCGATTGATAGATCGAGAGATCTATCGATCTCTCTGTCTGTATTAATCATACAATCGATTTATCTATTTATCTATAATTCCTTCCATCATCTACCCATCTAGCTATCCAAATCGAAAGATGGTTGTATTTGTAGAGAGATCAAGTTAAACGTATCAGACTCGGGAAACTTTTATGAAAAACAATGAGCAGTAAATACAG
>JAQPZY010001345.1:1975000-2157500 GCA_029931535.1 Margaritifera margaritifera
ATAGTTTTAGTTTTAAAATATTGAAGAAAAAAAAAATAGAGGAAATTGATGCAGATCTCACGTCATGACAAGAAGACAAACTATTGAAGTGTTCCAACCTTGTGATGTTCCAAAGTAACGTCTACGATTGAAGCGATGTGTGTTGTTGTTGTTGTCGTCGTCGTTGTTGCTGTAGTCATCGTCGTCGTTGCTGTTCTTGACGTTGTCGTTCAAGTCACTTAAGAGAAAGTTATATCAACGCAGAATCAATGCATAGTGTTTGTAATCTACAAAAAATCTCTCTTTCTCTTTTGGATCAATAGATGCTAAAGAGAAATGATAGCGATATTGCTTTTATTAATTGATTTTTTGTATTTACTTTGTCGTTGACATATGACAATAATGAAGCAAAGATGAAATCTCCAGTTCAATGCTTAATTCACGTACTCCCTTTCTAAAAAATAAATCAATAAATCAAGCAGAAAGATAGATAGATAGATAGATAGATAGATAGATAGATAGATAGATAGATAGATAGATAGATAGATAGATAGATAGATAGATAGATAGATAGATAGATAGATAGAAAGAAAGAAAGAAAGCTGCAGATAAAGATTTATTTTGTATTTATTGATTTTTAAAGTGGGTTCGATCAGTGCAACAAAAACCTATCAATCTTTCTTCAACGTCTTAAAACAGATCACTTTTTAACATGTATAAATATAGCTGTTAGCTACAACGTACAAAATTGATAAATTGGTAAAAGCGAAAATGTGAATAAAAAGCGATCGTATCTCTGTTAATATGCTTTTGATCTTATCTACGTACAACAGGGGCTCTTTTCAACCACTTGTTCATATGGCCCAATTATTTTCCAACCATTTGAATACTGGTCTCTAGTTCATTCACACAATAGTGGGTAAAACTGATATATTCTGAAGATATGCTAATGGATTGGGCGTTTTATGAAATCCACTCCTGTGTGTGATCCGCCCACCTGTCATCAAGAAATTAATATTTTTAAAAAAATTGTTCAGGTATCTGTGGTATTCTCTCTCTCTCTCTCTCTCTCTCTCTCTCTCTCTCTCTCTCTCTCTCTCTCTCTCTCTCTCTCTCTCTCTCTCTCTCTCTCTCTCTCAGGCTGACCACAAATGCTGATATGGATTTGTAGTCGTATCTAAATATAGTCAGGAATGATCCAGAAGTGTGCATTTTTAAAAATTGTCGAAATAACATTAGCATGCTAGTTCATTTGGATGCCTACAACATTTGCTTATTTATTGCTATATGAAATTATTGCAAGCTGAAGGACAAGTTACAGCAAACTACAATGTATGATACATAATTTCACGCACGCAAAGTGTGTGTGTGTGTGCATATATATATATATATATATATATATATATATATATATATATATATATATATATATATAGAGAGAGAGAGAGAGAGAGAGAGAGAGAGAGAGAGAGAATTACAAATATACACCAAACAGAACGGAAAGTGCTGTAGGATCCAGCGATAGCAGTTTCCGTTCTGTTTTGGTGTATATTTGTAATTCTCTAACCTGTACAATAATATTGTCTATTCTTATATATATATATATATATTACACACACACACACACACAATCTTATGCAATTATGTAAAATAGGATGTCCAAAACATTCCAGATACTTTCAACAACTGTTCTGTGAAAGATACTATTCGAATATCATATATAAGTGTATTTTAATATAGTTCTCACTTACGATCAAACTGGAATGCTTCATTTAAAAACAAATATCAGTGATTGAAAATGAACCAGCTTAGTTTTCTTTATTGACTTATATATATATGAAGAATATTGTCAGGAAATACGCAGTGAGTGGAAACAAAATGGTCAAAAGATGCAGTAAACCAGTTGAGTATTCATATTACAACGTCAAAGTTATATATCTGAAAATGAAAGGTCCATTATTTTAAAGTGACTGAACATTTAAAGAGATATTATTAATAAGAATAAAATTATTCGTCCTAAGCTTTACCGGAAATATATTTTCTGATCAAATATATGGCGATAACAATGAATTTGGGTAGTTAGTTTCAAACTGTCTAACTTTAAATTTAGATATATTACTGGTTATTTCATTAGCTACACGTTCAGGTTTATATTTTGCAAAAGTATGCAGAAAATATGAAAGATGGTTTTCGGAGGCGAAATGCTGTTTTATAAATTATATTTATTAAAAGAATCACCATGGAGAGAGAGAGAGAGAGAGAGAGAGAGAGAGAGAGAGAGAGAGAGAGAGAGAGAGAGAGAGAGAGAGAGAGAAAGAGATAGAGAGAGAGAGAGATGGACACGAGTGAGTTAACTTGGGCTCAGTCCCATATTGTTTCAAAATGGACAATTAAATCTGTTTAAAAACATATATTGCAGCCTTTTCTGACATAAATTGCTCAAACAACCATAGGGAATTGTTGAGAAGAAAATATTTACTACAATATTATTGTTCATGGCCGAATGTAGAAAAATTGAATCATTTCTGTCTGCAAATTCAAAAAGAATCTTGTTTGCATTCTCTACATTGGTATACTTTGTGCAACGGAAAAATTCAGAAAATGACTAATTGTGAATAAGTAATTATGATTATATTGCATTATTAGACTAATAGAACTAATTATAATTTGGTCCGTATAATTTATGTAAATTTAGGGGCAATTTTTTGTAGTAAATGAAATGTATATTATGTTTAATACTCAGTAGAATTATGTTACTTATCCTCTGCAGTAAGACATGATTGCATCCTCACGTCTGTAGCTATAAATTGATTCTGTAATTAAATGCTAAATAAAGTATGTGTTCTTTTCTGTTTTCTTCTATATTTATCACGTAACATAGAAAGGTATTCGAGTTTTGCGATCATGTCATAAAAATTGGATCTCACTCTGTGACATAAAACTCAGTAACTTCATAGCAAATCCGTTGAATAATCTCAGACTCGTGTTTATTAACCATGCATGTTATTAAACTCTTTCAATAATTCAACTTGATTCAACCCGTGCTATAAATTTCATATATAGCGAACTCTCGTGTACGATAATTTATTTGAACTATCCTCTAATAATAATAATAATAATAATAATAATAATAACAATAACAACAACAACAACAACAACAATAATAATAATAATAATAATGATGATGATAATATTAATGATAATTATAATAGTACTAGTAATGGTAGAAGTAGTAGTAATAATAATTATAATAAAAATAATAATAATAACAATAATAATAATAATAATGATAATTATAAAAGTACTAGTAATAGTAGTAGTAGTAGTAATAATAATAATAATAATAATAATAATAATAATAATAATAATTATAATAATAATAATGATGATGATAATTATAATAGCACTAGTAATGGTAGTAGTAGTAGTAGTAGTTGTAGTAATAATAATAATAATAATAATAATAATAATAAAAATAATAATTATAATAATAATTATAATAGTACTAGTAATAGTAGTAGTAGTAATAATAATAATAATAATAATAATAATAATAATAATAATAATAATAATAATAATAATAATAATAATAATAATAATAATAATAATAATAATAATAATAATGATAATGATGATGATAATATTAATGATAATTATAATAGTACTAGTAATGGTAGTAGTAGTAGTAGTAATAATAATAATAATAATAATGATGATAATTATAATAGTACTAGTAATGGTAGTAATAGTAGTAGTAATAATAATAATAATAATAATAAAAAAATAAAAAATAAAAAAATAAAATAATAATAATAATAATAATAATAATAATAATTATAATAATAATAATGATGATGATAATTATAATAGTACTAGTAATGGTATAAGTAGTAGTTGTAGTAGTAATAATAATAATAATAATAATTATAACTATAATAGTACTAGTAATAGTTGTAGTAGTAGTAATAATAATAATAATAATAATAATAATAATAATAATAATAATAATAATAATAATAATAATAATAATAATAATAATAATAATAATAATAATAATAATAATGATGATGATGATGATGATGATGGTAATGATAATGGTATAAATTCAGATAGCAGTGCGAAAATCTGGACAAAAATAGTTTTACCTGCCATAATAATTGGATGCAAATTGTCACAGATATAGGACTTTGAAGTTTGTCACAGATATAGGACTTTGAAGTTTGTCACAGATATAGGACTTTGAAGTTTGTCACAGATATAGGACTTTGAAGTTTGTCACAGATATAGGACTTTGAAGTTTGTCACAGATATAGGACTTTGAAGTTTGTCACAGATATAGGACTTTGAAGTTTGTCACAGATATAGGACTTTGAAGTTTGTCACAGATATAGGACTTTGAAGTTTGTCACAGATATAGGACTTTGAAGTTTGTCAAAGAAAAAAGGTGCAAGAAGGATTCAAGGTCTCGATCACCTAAAGAGAAAACAATAAGTAGTCTTGGATTGTGGTCAGTTGAGGAATATGTAGATAAACTCAAATTAGGTTTTTTGTTTCTTCAATAAAATTTGCAGCGCAAAAGGTTCATTAGCATGGAAAACTGTTGAACAGAAGAATTCTTGCTTTCCTCCGACATGGATGTGAGAACACTGATTTTGTTGAAGATATATATATATATATATATATATATATATATATATATATATATATATATATATATATATATATATATATATATATATATATATACCGTGTTCTTGTGAAATACCAACCTGCAGACGTTTTCCACTTTTACGTGAATACCCTAAATTCTGTGACGAAACATATCTGGAAAAGGAATATTGAAACAACAGTTCACTGTTTCGAAGAGAGGTTGTGGAGATCAAAACTGGAATCGAGACCCGAACTTTTACATTATGCAAGTGTCCATACTGATTCTTCAACCACTCTGGATATATAATGATGTCAGAGCTGGAAATTGGCGTGGGAAAAATAAGTTTCCCTGCGTTTTTGCCCCAGGGACAATAAAGGACAGACGCAGAGACAGCACGGACAATATATATATATATATATATATATATATATATATATATATATATATATATATATATATATATATATATATATATGTGTGTGTGTGTGTGTGTGTCTGTGTGTGCGTCTGTATTTGACACTCTTTATTTGGAAATATACCAGTACAAATCAGGTGTCTTTCACATATAGATGAACATTAACTGATATTTATAATAATAATAATAATAATAATAATAATAATAATACATCATTCGCTTAGTTTTGTTGCTGGGATTACATATTCTTATAAGACCATATGTTTCAATAAATTTAATTCATTGTAGTACAGAATCTATTTAAAATGAACTGAGGAGATCTTTTTAATATTGATCCTGAAATGTTTGTACAGTATGAAAAAGAAATGTGTTTTATCTTCTATCTTCTTACAAGTAGTTTAAAGTCTTTAATCTGTAGGTATTTTAAAATATTCTCTATAAATAGCTCATGGACACTAAATCGAATTTTGACAGTCGTGATGTTTCTTTCTTTCAGGTAAGACTGAATTTCATCTTGTCAAAAATTAAAGAGAAGAATGATAACTTTCAATTGTAATCTCTTATTTTCTCAAGGTGATTATGAAAAAGCATTTCATTATATTGTTCTGAGATTATATATTGTTTTAAGTTTGAGGGTTAGTCTGTCTATTTGAAGTTCATACTTTGAACATATTGTATAAACCTTTGATATCAATGATTTGTAGCCATGAGTATATCATTTTTGCATCGGTTTCAAATATATTCTGCAAGTAAGTGGAAAGATGGCAAATTGACAAACACAGTGCTAACACTGGTACAAAATTAACAATAGGACCCCTTTATCGTAGGCAAACAAGAAAGGCACACAACAGTGGCGTAGCAAGAAATTCTGCCCCTTCCCCACCCCTCCTCACAGTGGGGGTTGCTTGGGCGGTTGCTACGCCACTGGTGGCACACAAACAAACAAGCGGAATGATACATTAATATTTATAACTCTGAATGAGTTTTGACGTCAACACATACTTTACAGAAATAGAAGAAAAAATATATGACAAGAAAGTTTGTGAATAACACGTACACCGTGACTTGACCAAAAGATCGAACAGTTTAGTAAATCTAAAAACAAAGGGAGGCATTACAAAATTGGTCAGCGAGCGACATTTATGTTTCACATTGAAAACAAATTTTGCTTTTTCTATCCTTGACTTGTTATTATGATCTCAAATTGCATATAATCTAAGTTTTAGGCCTTGAACTAATAATAATAATAATAGGAAACAATTACAACACCAACGACGACGACGACTACAACAGCAATAATAATACAGAGAACAGCAAACTCTTGTAGGACTTGAAAATCCGTATCGACCACAATATATAACAGAGAAGGCCAGACAATACTAGTTGACAAGGAGAGAGGAAACTGGCCTACACCATAGACGTAGCAGTATCAAAGGACTGTCATGTCGCACGCAAACAAAGTGCAGTGACCTGGGCTGAGAACTTAGAAGAAGGTTTTTGGAAAACACAGACAGAAATTGTACATGTAACAATTGTATTGGGAGCATTAGGAGTAATACCCCACAAGGTTGGATTCAGATGCTATAAGCAATACTAAAGCTAGGTCTACAACAGAAAAGGGCACCTGTCAGAACAGCAATACGATTGTGGAAGGATCTTTGCGATCGGAGGTCACAGGAAGTGGTGCAATTCCAGGAGGATATAACAGACATAAATACCATCAAAAGACTGTGGAGGAGATGAATAATAATAATAATAATAATAATAATAATAATAATAATAATAATAATAATAACTTTACGATAATGATGATGGCTACAAAGATAATGATAGTTCATCCACTGTTCCGCCACTGGTCTTCTTTCTCATTTTATATCATCCAGTCAAAATCTGTGAAGAGTGATTTTTTAAAAATAGTTTCCCTGTCTCTCCAACATACTGAATGGCACATAACCTGCACGTGATGAAATAAATCACATTTTCTGTTTTGTATATAATAGCATCGCTATGAATATTTTGATTATCCCCTGTGTGCTAGATATGCATGTTTTGCACCCTTTTTTTCCTACCAGGTTTCGAAAAGTTATATGACAAAATGTCTCTGCCTAAAATGTCTCTTTCTGTCAAAATTTTGGAAACCAAAAGAATCTTACTCAACGATAGTTTGTAATTTATTTCAATGTGTCCTTGGTTTGAATAGTGCGCATTCTCTCAATAGAATTTTTATTTAAATATATGCCTCGTTTAGTTCCAAAGAAGTGTTTGCTCAATGGTTAAAAAGGTTCAGTATCTATGACGTGCATGCGCTTACTGCATTGCTTTGATTATTTTGAAGAGAAAAAAAATTAGATGAATTTTGTGTGATTTATTGTACTGTGAGTTTGTGATCTGAATCCGATTCTGCTATATATCTCAAATTTCCTCACATAATATTCCTATTCTTTAATGTCTGTCATACAGCTCCGTCTTGTATGATCAAAATGTGCACTTAACATTGGACAGACCATATCTATAAAATTGTAACATCTTGAATTCCTCTTTTTGTCTGATTTCTATGATTTCCTTAAACTCATCTCTTGTGTAAGAAAGAAAGGTGCCCTAATGCACAATTCTATCATTGCAAGGTTTATTCCACTTCTGGTAATAGCTCTGTTTCTGATAAAAATGCTTATATTTTCCAGAGTTTCATGAACTATAAAAAACTAAATCTAATTATTGATGGGGAATTTTTAAGAATGTATTGAAAATGAGGCCAGATAATTTGCATATGCAAATATAAATGAGTATATTGATTCTTATACATGAAGTAATGGCTGAAGTTTTGCTCTAACATTGCATAAAAGTAAACTTTTCAGTTGAAAATAGAGCATACTGCTAGAAAGATGTCCGACAAAGAGAAAGATACCATCAGGATAGTATCATGGAATAATAATAATAATAATAATAATAATAATAATAATAATAATAATAATAATAATAATTTATATTACTACTACTTACATTGCTGAGGCTGCTATTATTGCCACAACTGCTGCTGATACTACTACTGATACTACTTCCTTAGTAGGAAGGTAATACATCTTGAAAATATATCGGAAAATTACAACAAACATCTTGAACTTTTTAAAAGTCTTAAATTTGACTCATACGTTAATTTGCATGTATGTATGTATTGTTATGTATAACGTTTACATATTTAACTTTTGTCCTACATATTTAACTTTGTCCTTGGTTGTTTACTTAGAATTCGAGGTCACGGTTGCATTTGTTTACATCTATACTGGTTTTTCCACTAGAATTACTGATATTTTTCCGGTAAGCCATATGATTTTCTAGAACATTCTGTCAGATGGCCCGTGTTTATATATAGGAAGTTTGGTAAGCACTATTTCATTCCTATGCTAACTATCAGCCTTTACGGAATTTGGTTTAATAATCAGATGTTTATTTAAAATATTCATTGGAATTACTAAATTGCTCGTTCTCATTTTGGATCGATACACGAGTTTTGGATTTTTGTGAATTCATTCAAAGATATTCTGGATTACATAATTGAGGCATATCAGGACATTCAAGACTACTGACACATCAGAACATTCAAGGCTACTGGAATTGATAGGGAACATTCTATATTTTGGACTTGTGATTAGAACACTTGGGATTATTGGATTATTCGGATTTTGGTTCACAATATTGTAAGTGTTTTTTTTTTAATTTTCATTTTAATTGTCTAGAAATAAATTGCTCCTTGATTTTACTTCATTTGGTTGGTTTCACTTTCTTTCTGTTACATATTTTTTAAGACTAAGAGTCGTAACAGAAATTGGGGGCTCGTCCGAGATCTAAATGTCTTTAAATTGCAATTTGAATTGATTTCGTTTTGGAATTTTCATTGTCCCTGGTAAAGATTTTTATTTCACCAATTTGAGAAATCTTTAGTGAAACCAGCGAGCATTCACAATGTCATATAAGGCTGAGAACTTTGTTTCAAGTCCTACTTAGGCAGGGTTAGAGTCTATGAAAAAGGACGAATCGCTTGAGCTTGCCAGACATTATGATCCTTCTGAAGCGAAAGCGTCTTTGCCAAAACAAGAGATAAAGAATATTTGAATTCCATATTTGGTGGGAAAGGAAGTTTCAGATAATAGTGCTTTGGGTTTAATTGATAACTATGTATCTGGTTTTGATAGGAAACAAAGGGAATTACAGCTAAAAAACCAACTGGAATTAGAATTAAGAAAGCTTCAGCTTCAGAAAGAAATGATGGAATTACAAATTTAGAAAGAGGAGAAGGAGAGGGATATACAAATGCAGAGAGAAGGAGGAGAATGGGAGACAGATGCAGAGAGAAGAAAGATAAATGCAATACAGATTAAAAGAATTCGAACTGGTAAGCGGAGCACTCTCCAACCACTTTACACACAAGATCAGAATTTTGATGTTACCAGATATATTAGGTTATTATCCCCTTTTCATGAAAAAGAAGTCGATAAATAGTTTCTTCACTTTGAGAAAATTGCTGAAAACTTGAAATGATCAAGAGAGCATTGAACTTTGTTACTACAAAGTGTATTTATTGGTAAAACTCGTGAAGTCTACACTTCACTGTCAGTACAACAAAGCACCGAATATGATGTGGTTAAGTAGTACATCTTGAAGGGTTATGAGTTGGTACCTGAGGCATATCGACACAAATTTAAGAATTGTAGAAAAGAAATTGGACAAACTCATGTCGAATTTGCAAGAGAAAAAGAACAATTGTTTGATAGGTGATGCTCAGCTAAGAAGGTTGAGCAAGATTACGATAACCTCAGACAGCTCGTATTAATTGAAGAGTTCAAGAGGTGTATCCATGGTGATGTAAAGACTTATCTTGACCAGCAGAAAGTAGAAACGTTGGAAAAAATGCTGATCGTATGGCTGATGATTAGTTCTTGACTCACAAAATTTCATTTGTCAATAAGTCTTCCTCTCAGCAGTTTTCTGGTAAAACTTATTTCAGTCTCAAACGAGTACTTCTAAATTTCAAAACAGCACAACTGGTAGAAATCAAACATCTGATAAGACTGATCAGAAATCCTTATCTCTTACTACGTGCACTTATTGTAAAAAGAAAGGGCATGTCAATTCTGATTGCTTCATGTTGAAAGACAGCGCTACTCCAAATAGTCTTATTTCAAAGAGGTCAAGGTCACGGTCTTGTATTGAAAGCAATATATTTATTGAGTCAAATAGGTCTGATTCTATTTTGGAGACTTATGAAACATTCCTATCAGAAGGTTCTATATCAGTTATTGATGATTGTGCCAATCCTATCCCTATTAAAATATTAAGGGACACAGGTGCTTCTCAGGGTCTTTTGTTATCAGGTACTTTGCCTTTGTCTGAGAAGTCTTCTTCTATTGAAAGTGTACTTATGCAGGGAGTAGAGTGCGGCTAGGTAAATCTTCCTCTCTATTTTGTCAATTTGGCATCAGACTTAGTTTCAGGACCTGTGACTAAAAGTTGATCTTACTGAGATAGACATCTTTGATTTGAATCCTGCTTGTGCAGTTACCAGAGCTATGGCAAAAAGAGCTCTTGAGAATGATGTTGATCAGGAAATTATTCCTTTATCTGACACATTTCTTGCTCAGTCTTTTGATGAGGTCACTTTCTCTCCTGATATTGATGAATCAGAAGGTATTGATCACAGTTATCCTCTTTTTTTAATTCATTCTATCTATTCTTCTCATGGTGACAAAAGACAATCATTCGTTGTCGAACAGGAACAAGATCCTGAGATTTCCTGTTTCTTTCAGAGAGATATTAGTAAAACTGAAACCACACGAGTTCCAGTGTGTTACTTTGTGAACAATAGGGTCCTTATGAGAAAATGAAGTCCACCTCAGGTACACGCCGGTTGACGAGTGGTCAGTGAGCTATCAATTTGTCGTTCCTAAGTCATACCGACAGGAAGTTCTTAGTCTACCTCATTAAACTCCTTTGGCTGGTCATTTAGGAGTCAATAAGACTTATCACAAGATCCAGAAATGTTATTTTGGCTGAAACTTAAAAGTGATGTTTCTAAATACTGCAGATCTTGTCACACTTGTCAAATGGTAGGAAAACCCAATCAGAAGATACATAACGCTGATATGCAACCTAGTCCTGCATTTGACGACCCATTTAGTAGAATAATGGTAGACTGCGTCGGTCGCTTACGTTAGACCAAGTCAGGCAAGCAATACTTGTTGGCCATAATGTGTGCGTCTACAAGATTTCCAGAGACAATTCCTTTGAGAAATATTAAAACTAAAACCATTGTAAAAACTTTGGTGATTTTTTTTTTTTTTTGCACTTCTTGGTCTTCCCAAATCCGTTCAGTCGAATCAAGGGTGAAATTTTAAGTCTGGAGTTGTCCAAAAAGTTATGCATGAATTAGGCATCCAACAGTTTAAATCTTCTGCCTATCATCCTGAAAGTCAAGGGTTTGGGAAAGATTTCATCAAACTTTGAAGAATATGATTCGATTATATTACTTTGATACAAGAAAGGACTGGAATGAGGGTGTTCATTTATTGTTGTTTGCTGTTTGGGAATCAGTTCAAGAGTCATTGGGTTTTAGTTCTTTTGAACTGCTTTTTTGGACAATCTGTCCGTGGACCAATGAAGTTATTGATAGAGAAACTTCTTTCAAATGAAGATTTAAAGATTAATCTTCTTGACTATGTCTTTGATTTCAAATACAAGTTATCAAAGGCTTGTGAGGCAGCAAGAACTAATCTTCACTCTACTCAGTCAAAAATGAAATTAAGGGATGACAGAAATACGCAGGAAAGGACTTTTCAGCCTAGTGATAAAGTTCTGGCTCTCTTGTCCATACCTCAAAATCCTCTTCGGCCTAAATTGTATGGTCCTTAAGCAGTTGAAAAATAAATGACTTAAATTATATCATTAACACTCCTGGGAGGCGGAAACACAAAAAAACTTTGTCACATAAATATATTAAAGGAGTATTTTTACAGAGATAGCCCAGCTAATTATTCAATTAATTAAGTTGTACCTGTCCCACTCAGTGGGAATACAATCTGACTGTAGTGATTCTGGTTTAACCAACCTTCGGAATTCAGAAATATTGAACAATCTGGACAGGAAACTTTTACATCTACAACAACAGGAAAGAAATGAACTAAAACTGCTATTACCTGAGTATGAGCAGTTGTTTCCTGACGTTCCTACACGAACAAATAAAATCTATCATGACGTTGACTATGTAGATTCTACGCTTGTGAAACAGCATCCTTACAGGATGAATCCTCGTAAACAGGAATATTTGAAGAAAGAAGTTCAATATTTATTGGAGCATGATTTTATAGAACAAAGTAAAAGTAACTAGAATTCACCGTGTATTCTTGTGCCTAAGCCAGATAATACATTCTGCATGTGTACTGGCGTAGAAAGTCAACAGTGTCACCAAAACGGATTAATTTCCAATGCCAAGAATGGATGATTGTATTGATAAAATTGGAAATGCGAAAAATATCACCAAGTTTGACCTTTTAAAAGAATTATGGCAAATTCCACTCTCGGAAAGGGCAAAAGAAATTTCATCATTTGTAACTCTAGATGGACTTTATCAATATAAAGTGATGCCTTTTGGTACGGAAAATTCTCCGGCAACATTCCAGCGTCTTATGAACATGATAACATTTTGCTTTACATAATTGTGACGCATACATTGATGACGTCATTATCTACAACGACACCTGGCAAGATCGCTTGGAGTCCATTCGGAAATTCTTCGATCGACTCAGTGATGCAAATCTGACGATCAATTTGAGCAAAAGTTAGTTTTGCGATGCTTGTGTCACATTTTTAGGACATATTGTGGGACAAGGTCAAGTTAAATCTGTAGAAGCTAAGGTCAAGGCTATCTCTGAATTCCCTGCGTCTGTTTGTAAAAAACAACTGATGCGATATTTAGGTATGGCTAAGTTTTATCGGAAATTTTGTTCAAATTTTTCCAAAATTAACGAACCTTTGACAAATATGTTGTTTAGCAAATCCTAGTTTCATTGATCTGACCAGTGTCAGGAATCCTTTGATAAATTAAAGGCCATGCTTAAGAATGCACCAGTTCTTTCTGCACCATATTTCGACCAATTATTTAAAATGACTTTTGATGCAAGTGATGTAGTGGTTGGTGGAGTATTGATTCAGGAAGACAAAAATGGTGTTGATCATCCATTGTGGTTTTTTTCTAAAACACTAAACTAGCCCCAGAAAAATGATTCCGCAAATGTCAAGGAATGTTTGGTTTTTATTGGCTTTACAAGATTTTTAAGTGTATGTTACCTCGGCTCATTCTCCGGTGATCACAATCCCCTTACTATCATCAACAAAATGAAAGATACAAATCAGAGATTGAAGAGATGGAGTTTAACATTGCAGGAATGTAACAGTGACATTCGATACATCAGGGGAAAAGATAATGTGATCGCAGACGCACTCTCCCGTATATAGAAGTACTATATTGCAATGTTTTGTGTAATTAAGCTGAGTGACATTTCTAAGACATCCCTTATATGATTTTGATCATTATAGTGTCCGATGCATATTTAAAAGAACGCTTTATTGCATAAATCTTTCTTTTTCTTCATGAGGGGATGTACTATGTATAATGTTTACATATTTAACTTTTGTCCTAATTATTTAACTTTGTCCTTGGTTATAGGATGTAAATAAGTTGTTTACTTATAATACGAGATCAGGGTTGCTTTTGTTTACAATACTTATTTTTCTACTAGAATTACTGATATTTGTCAAGTAAGCCATATGATTTTCTAGAAAATTCTGTCAGGTGGCCTGTGTTTATATATAAGAAGTTTGGTAAGCAGTATTTCATTCCTATGCTAACTATCAGTCTTTATGGAATTTGGTTTAATAATCAGATGTTTATAGTGCAAATTCAGAGAGCGGATTTATTTATTTAAAATATTCATTGGAATTACTAATGTGCTCATTCTCATTTGGTGAATTCATTCAAAGGTATTCTGGTTAACATCATTCAGGCATATAAGAATAATCAAGACTACTGGCACACCAGGACATTCAAGGCTACTGGAATTGATTCGGAACATTCTATATCTTGGACTTGTGATTAGGACACTTAGGATTATTGGATTATTTGGATTTCAATTCACAATATTGTAATTTGTTTTTTAAAAAATCATTTTAATTGTCTAGAAATAAATTACTTCTTGATTTTACTTGATTTTGTTGGTTTTACAATTTGTCTGTTACATATTTTTAAGACCTAGAGTCGTAACAGTATGTATGTATGTATGTATGCTGTCATGTATATATGTATGTATGTATGTATGTATGTATGTATGTATGTATGTATGTATGTATGTATGTATGTATGTATGTATGTATGTATGTATGTATGTATGTATGTATGTATGTATGTATGTATGTATGTATGTATGTATGTATGTATGTATGTATGTATGTAATATACATCAAAATACTTGAATTTTGTTCCATTTGCGATTGATGAATTCTCAACCTTTCTATACATGGTATAGATAATAATAAGTAACAACCATTTGTGTACACTTCCTTCACACGTTAGTAACAAACAAGTGGATTCTTATCCCGGAAACCTTCAACTCGTTCCCTACTATATGTGTGGTCGTTTTTTTGTGGGTTTTTTTCAAGTTCCATTTTGTACTGTTTACATAACATTTCTAATGACTTGTCTATTGTTCCATTCGTCTTTACACCGGTTGCCACCGCGCTGTTCTTTTCGCATGCCGTTTCGTCTTCGCACCGTTTCCATAGCTGCAACACACATTTCAGGTAGTGTATGTAGAAGTCATCTGTAGGCCATTTTACTCTGTCTGATTCCTAGTTTTTCCTCTGTTTGACCTATTTGGATTTCAGATGAAAGGAATCTTAACGCTATCCATTGGTGCCATTGGTCATACGTCATCTTCTTGCATGGTGGAACAAAGAAGATCAAATATGTACTTCAACAGGTTTTCTTAGAACTAGATATTTCATCTTGAATAAACCATGTTCTGAAATGCTGATATTCATATCTCTCAATGTTTTAAGTACTGCGCAATCTGTTAAACCCATCATGAATTATATTCATTGGTACTCATTGCTATGTTACGATACTATGTTACGTACTTCAATAATCATTTCTGACTTTTGTGGAACTGTTCTGGAAAGCATTTTTCATCTGGAAACTACCGATACTTTTTGAGGCGATTATATATTGGCGATAGAAACTGAAATAATATGTTTTGTTTGACCTTTGATAACATCTTAATTATTAGCCATCCTATGATCAATATTTTACTAAAGATGCACGTGAGGTTTCTTACTTCGAAATATACATGAAAACACTTGTATCTGATAAAGCGGAAAACTTGTAGGTTTGATTCCCAAAGATGTACAAACTGCCAAGTCTGTAAATAGATTTTTTTTTAAAACTTAGCCACTTTTGTCATAATGTCGTGCTCACTTTTAAATATTGTACATGCATTCTTATATTCTACGTATTGCTGATATCGAAGCTATAGAGACATAAAATCTACGGTGCAAGCCTCTTTTTTTTAAAAAAAAACCGTTATATATATATATATATATATATATATATATATATATATATATATATATATATCCTCAATGCTTTCTAAATAGCTTTCTCATACAAGTCTGCATATAGTGGTCTGTGAATATCATTGATTGTCCTCTAGTTTTTCGCACAGCAATTTTGCTGTTGACCGTGATTCTGTTGCTTGCTCTGGTCTATTACATACCAAGTATAATTACAACTAATATCCAACGCCATACAACTGCAATCAAATCAATCTATCATCAGTTTTTCCTGTTCGTTATTTTCTCGTTTAATGGTACTTTCACTTGGCTACATACTTTAGATTTTATGTAAACGTTATTTATCATCTCTAAAAATTATTCACATGATCACTCGTTCATTAATGCTATCTATCACATAACGTTAACATTTATTTACGTCATGACGTCGTGACGTAAAAGTCGTATGTCACACTGTGACTTTACATTTAGCGACATCATAGCAAGGTCATAAAAGGTACATTCTTAACATTATATGATAAATAGAATCTCAATTTCACAATTAGTTTAAAAATCTGCCTAATTTACACATATACATTTAAAAACACTTGTACATGTTTAGGGGCATGTGCATGAGCATTTTACAGGCATGTATACATGTATACATATTTATGGGTATGTATATGTATAAATGTTTACGGCCATGTATATTTCGTACAAGCATATTTATTAATTCTCGTTATTTTATATATAGATGCAGACATGTGTTTGAAACAAGTGACTAGCAATAGTCGTGTCCAGAAAATCTTGAATTGAAGATCACTTCTAAATATGTTATATTCAAATATTAGAAAAAGAAACTCATATCAATTTGAACTGCTGATTAACCCCAAAAATATATGAAATCAAATATCACGTGATATCTTCCAAATCACGAGAGAGATTCCTTCCGTTCAGCTCTAAAAACTTCACTAAAAGACACTATAATTTGAAAATCTAATATATATTTGTCTATTTGTAAATATTTGTGGTGATTATATTTATATATGTTTACGGGCATGTATAATTCATATATACATGTTTACGGTCATTTATTTGATTGCATGTTGAGTTATATTCTAAGATTTAAAAACAAAACTAAAACTCGTCACACTTTGAATTACTTTTTTAACCCCAAAAGAGATATAAAATAAAATATCATGTGACATCTCCCTAATCATAAGAGAAATTCCCTCCTTTCGGCTCTAACATTTCACTAAAAGACACTATAACTTGAAAATCTAATTATATGTGTCCATTTGTAAATATTGCATGGTCATTATCTTAGCGTATGGTTATGGGCATATATTCAGGCATCTTAAGGTAACAGCAGAGTAGTAATAGTCATATTTCGATAAACAGGATCACTTCATAAAATGTTTTATTCCAAGACTGTTTAAAATAAAAGAAACACATCACTCTCTGAACTACTGATTAACCCAAAAGTGATATTAGAACAAAATATAATTTATTCCTGTGATATATCCCTAATCATGAGATAGATTATATCATTTCAACTCTCAAATTTTGACTAAAATACACTATTATTTTCTTTTTGCTATACGGTTTGACTAAAATACACTTTTATTTTCTTTTTGCTATACGGTTTGACTAAAATACACTAATATTTTCTTTTTGCTATACGGTTTGACTAAAATACACTATTATTTTCTTTTTGCTAAACGGGTTGGACTAAAATACACTATTATTTTCTTTTTGCTATACGGTTTTACTAAAATACACTATCATTTTCTTTTTGCTATACGGTTTGACTAAAATACACTATTATTTTCTTTTTGCTGTACGGTTTGACTAAAATACACTATTATTTTCCTTTTGCAATACGGTTTCAAGTAAGTTTGCAATTATTTGTTAAGACTCTCTTTGAAATTTTAAGCCTCTCAAGATATATAGCCACATTTTCAGTTTTCCTAACTTGACTAGCTCAATAGACAACAGAGACGAAACTCTTGGGAAAATCTGTTGTTTGCACATTTTTGTATATTTAGATATTTCTAAATTTGCTTGTGGAACAGGAAAGAGTTATATCATTATATATATTTCAATTTGAGCTAAGATAAACCAAAACTACTGCAAATATTACCAGATAAAATCAAATATGGTTTGTGGGACGTGATGTCTATATATTTAGGTGTATGTGATGCAAAGGTCAGAGGTAAGAGGTCAAATCCACAAACATGTCTTTATATCAAAATCCACAACGATATTAAGCTCTATGCCTATATGGTGTCAGCACAATGTTGTTCGTCTTTCGAGTTCGAAGATGACTATGACATCACTAACTGGTTTGTCTCTGTGAGTACGCGATTGGCTGAACAGGCTAATTTGTGCTCTAAACTGCATGTGGCACACTGAACGGGATATGCCGCTTGAGGTTGCTTGATCAATAAAGGACGTGCTGCAGTTCTGAGACTTACGCTGCTCACGCTTCTGCACTGCCTCTGCAATTCTCCTCGGTTCAAAGTCTGTATCTCCATAATGGATGAGACTGCCCCAGCTGGAGCGATTGTGTGCGAGATCTTCCCAAGACTCAGGGTCAATGTTGAAATGTTTCAAGGATGACTTGAGGGAATCTTTGAAGCGTTTCTTCTGACCACCCTGAGATCGCTTTCCCTCCTTCAGCTCACTGTAGAAGATCTTCTTTGGTAGTCGCTCTTCTGACATCCTAGTAACGTGGCCTGCTCATCTCATCTGTGAATCCGTCAGCAAAGTGTGCATACTAGGAATGCCTGCCCGTGTGAGAACCTCAGTGACTGGGACCTTGTCCTGCCATCTTATCATCATCAGTTTCCTCAGGCAGCCCATGTGAAAATGGTTCAGCTTCTTGGCATGGCGTCTGTACACTGTCCAGGTTTCGTATGTATACAGCAGGGTAGGCAACACAATGACTTTGTAGACCTTAAGTTTTGTTTGTAGACTGATGCCTATGCGTTCCCACACACTTACGCGTAGTCTGCCAAAGGCCACACTTGCTGTAGCAATTATGGCGTTGGTTTCATCATCGATGTGGACTGCACGTGACAGTGTAGGTGAACTTGTCCACTGCAAGGAAGGTTTGGCCATTTACTGTGGTGGTAGGTTCTACGTAATGCTTTCCTTGTGCAGGTTGGTGCATCACCTCTGTCTTCTTGATACTGATTGTGAGACCAAAATTGTCGCAAGCTGAAGAGAAATGGTCCATACTGTATTGCATGTCAGACTCAGATTTGGCATTCAAGCAGCAGTCATCAGCAAATACGAGATCACGAACAGTCACTTCATGTAACTTAGTCTTTGCGTGTAGTCTCCTTAGATTGAAGAGCTTGCTATCAGTCCAGTCACTGATGTCAATCCCAGTGTCATAGTCACGGAAGGCATCATCAGGCATGGCAGAGAACATCATACTGAAAAGGGTTCGGGAAAACACACAGCCTTGCTTGACTCCACTGGTGACTCGGAATGGTTTAGATGACTCACTGTCGTCTACAACAAGAGCGAGCATGCCATCATGTAATTGCCGAACCATTAAAATGAATTTCTCTGGGTAACCAAATTGTCTTATAATCGTCCAGAGGTCCCCATAACTAACTGTGTCAAGGGTTTTGTCAGGTCGATGAATGTCGTGTGGAAGTTGAAGTTCTGTTCCTGGCATTTATCCTGTAGTTGACGAGCTGCAAACACCATGTTTGTGGTTCCTTTCCTGAAGCAACACTGACTCTCAAGCAAGAGCCCGTGATCATTGTGATGCACATGGCTATTCCTCAGACTTCAAGGACAGCAAGGAGATGTCCCAATGGTTGTCGCAGGATTGTCTGTTGCCTTTCCGCTTGTACAAGTGGACAATGGATACATCCTTTTACTCCTGGGGTATAGTTCCTTGAGTCCACATTGACTGAAAGAGTTCAGTCAGTTTCTGTGCCATGTGTGAGCTTCCGGCTTTGTAGACTTCTGGTGGTATAGCATCCGCTCCAGGTGCTTTGCCATTTGACAGGAGGCCAATTGCTTTCTCAGTTTCAGCCAGCTCTGGTGGATCAGTAAGTGGTGTGTTGATTTCCACTTGGGACAGTCGATCCATTGCCTCCTCACTGATAGATGATTGTAGAGACTATGAGCCTGTTGTCAGTCCAGCATTCTGTATTTCTTGACTCGGACATCATGCCTGTCTCTTCTCCTGACGATGACGTAGTCAATGTGATGCCAGGGCTTGGAGCGTGAATGCATCCAAGATGTCTTGTTGTGGTTTGGCAGGTGGAAGACTGTGTTGGTGATTAGAAGGTCATGTTCAGCGCATTTCCTCAGTAGGAGGAGTCCATTGATGTTGCATTTCCCAAAGCCATTTTTGCAAATGACACCTGACCATGTCTGGTGATCTGGGCCAACTCTAGCATTCAAGTCACCAAGGATGATGAGCTTGTCTACCTTCGGTACTTCTGCGATAACAGATTCCATGCCTTCACAAAATTTGTCCTTTATCTCATCTGGCTTGGTCATGGTGGATACATAGGCGCTGATGATAGCTGCATGTCTTTTTCCAGACAGTGGGAGTCTCTGATGCATTAGTCTGTCATTCACGCCCTTTGGGAGATTTGTGAGCTTGCTGACTAGCTGTGATTTGATGGCAAACCCAAGACAAGCTTTACGTCGCTCTTCTTAGCTTTGACCACTCCAAAAGAAGGTGTGGCCGGCTCCTTCTTTCATGAATTGTCCTTCCTCAGCTAGGCGACTTTCACTCAGGGCTGCTATCTGGGTGTTGAATCTGGCCAGTTCTCTACCAACTAGAGCTGTTCTTTTCTCTGGTCTATCTGCTGCTGTACTGTCCATTAGTGTGCGCACATTCCAGATACCGATGGTGAGTTGCATCACCTTTGTCTTCTTGTTATATTTTCGACCGTTAAGTTGGGATCCCCATCAGCCGCGGTGTGCTGACAAGGGTTAAGGTGAAGCTGGCAATGTTTAGGGCACCTTTTCTAGCCCATTCCTCATACTACGGAGGTGAACAGTGTGATCCTAAAAAGGGCCGCTCAGTCACCCATGGGGCTGCCGAGTTCCACTGCTGCTTCGGTCCAGTGAAAAGCGACCCTATGCCGTGAGTCACCTGTGTGTAGGTCTGCAGCTAAAGCTCCAAGTGTATCCACACCTGCTTCTTTGCCGCTCGCCCATCGCCACAGGACTTGAAGGTATCTGGTGGGGGAAGGGAATGATGTCATGACTTGCGCGTGAGTTGGATTTAAGTGAGAGAAAGTTGCGCAGAGTCACCCTCACTCTCTCGTCCAGACCTGTCTGAATCCAATGGCACAACAATGTTGAGACGTCTGGAGACGAGTCCGGATGCAGTGGATGGCCATCAGATCCTTCCGCACCTTAACTGATGCCCTGAGCTGTCCACACAGATCTTACCTTCTGCCTTCACAGCCGAGAGGATGAGCGTATCTGCTCGGCCGCCTTATCCGCCAGAGAGGACTCTCCAGAGGGAGCCAGGTGTAGCTGTCCACTTTGGGTCAACAGTCACAGATAGTACCGTCTACTGTTACTTACTGTAGAAGGCGTACCCCGACCTGACCGTGAGTCAGCACGATAAGGCCTGCAGGGTTAGCAAGTTTTTATTTTGATATCACTTCCCCATTACCAAGTTTGCACAAACCGGTTCTGGTGGAATGTGCCCGTATACCACGTGAATGAATGAATATATATAGATATATATATATATATATATATACATATATATATATATATATATATATATATATATATATATACATATATATATATATATATATATATATATATATATATATATATATATATATATATATATATATTGTTATGTATATTGAATTTGTAATATGTGTCCATGATTGTAAGTTGTACTTTAGTCAGATTTTGGTTATTTTCTAAACAACATGTTTACATAGCATTTGAGTTCAAGGCCGGTCTTGTTAGCAGCTGAACTGTTATTTCCATCTCTTGTTGTGACAAAAATCAGGAACACAGTGTAATTTTCCATACAATTTCTTATATTCTGATGTGAGAATTGTCAGGTATACCTATTTCTACATATGGGTTTAGTAAATAAGCGATCATTAGGATTCTAAGTCTTGTTCTAAACATCAGTCTGTACAGAAGCTATTTTAATAATCAGATGTTACAGTTGTGAAAACCAGATATAATTCAGAGAATGTAATTATTTATTTAACAAATTCAACAGTGCTCATTGATTTTAGGACTTTAGGGGATTTATGTGAATTCGTTCAAAACATACTGGATTACATCATAGTAGCACATCAGGACATTCAAGACTTGTGGTACATCAGGACATTCAAGACTTGTGGTACATCAAGACATTCAACACTTGTGGTACATCAGGACATTCAACACTTGTGGTACATAAGGACATTCAAGGTTGTTGGAATTCATTCGGAACATTCTATATATTTGGACTTGTGATTACGACACTTCGAATCGTCACTTTAATTGTCTAGAAATAAAGTGCTTCTTGATTTGACTTGATTTTGTTGGTTTCACTTTCTTTCTGTTACATATTTTTAGGCCATAGAGTCGTAACATAAATTGGAGCCGTTCTGGGATCTGAATTTCTGTAAATTACAATTTATATTGACTTTTGTTTTAGAATTTGTATTGTCCCTGGTAAAGATTTTTATTTCGTCCATTTGAGAAATCCTTAGTGAAACCGGCAAGCATTCACAGTGTCATCTAAGGTTGAGAACTTTGTTTCAAGTCCTACCCAGGTAGGGGTAGAGTCTATGAAAGAGGACGAGCTGCTTGAGCTTGCCAGACATTATGATTTATTCTGAGGCGAAAGCGTCTTTGACAAAGCAAGTGATAAAGAATATTTGAATTCCATACTTGGTGGGAAAGGAAATAACAGGATAATTGTGCTTTGGGTTTAATTGATCAATCTGTATCTGGTTTTGATAGGATATTAAGGGAATTACAGCTAAAAAAATTCCAGATGGAATTAGAATTATGAAAGATACAGCTTCAGAAATGATGGAACTACAAATTCAGAAAGAGGAGAAGGAGAGGGAAATACAGACGCAGAGAGAGAGAGAGAGAGAGAGAGAGAGAGAGAGAGAGAGAGAGAGAGAGAGAGAGAGAGAAAGAGAGAGAGAGAGAGAGAGAGAGGGAGAGAGAGAGAGAGAGAGAAACAGGAGAGGAATATGAAATAAAGGGAAATGCAGATGCATAGAGAGAAAGAGGAGAGGGAAATGCATATGCTGCGAGAGAGAGAGAGTCGAATAGAAGAAAGCGAATTGCAACATAGAGTAAAAGAATTAGAACTAGAACTGGCAAGCGAAGCACTTCCCCACCCCCTTTACACACAAGTTCAGGTTTTGATGTTACGAGATATGTTAAGTTAGTATCCCCTTATCAGAAAAAAGAAGTAGATATATACTTTTTTCACTTTGAGAAAATTGCTGACAACTTGAAACGGCCAAGAGAGCATTGGACTTTGTTACTGCAAAGTGTACTTATTGGCAAAGCTCGTGAAGTCTACACTTCACTTTTAGTACAACAAAGCACTGAATATAATGTAGTTAAGGAGTACATCTTGAAGGGTTGAGTTGATATCTGAGGCATATCGACAAAAGTGTAGGAATTGTAGAAAAGAAACTGGACAAAATCATTTCGAATTTGCAAGGGAAAAAGAACAACTATTTGATAGGTCATGATCAGCCAAGAAGTAATCAAGATTACGATAACCTCAGACAGCTCGTATTAATTGAAGAGTTCAAGAGGTGCATCCATGGTTATGTAAAGATCTATCTTGGCGAGTGGAAAGTGGAAACTTTGAAAAATGCTGATCGTATGGCTGATGATTAGTCCTTGACTCACAAAATTTCATTTGTCAATAAGTCTTCCTCTCAGCAGTGTTCTAGTTTTTTTTTTTTTAAAAAAAAAAAAAAAAAAAAAAAAAAACCTGTTTTAAACGAGTATTTCTAAATTTCAAAACAGCACAACTGGTAGAAATCAAACATCTAATCAGAAATCCTTATCTCTTCCTCGGTGCACTTATTGTAAAAAGAAAGGGCATGTCATTTCTGATTGCTTCAGGTTGAAAAATAAGCAACAGAATAAAGACAGAGCTACTCCAAATATTCTTATTTCAGTTAGGTCAAGGTCACGGTCTTGTATTGAAAGCAATATATTCGTTGAGTCAAACAGGTCTGATTCTATTTTGGAGACTTATGAACCAATCCTATCCCTATTAAAATATTAAGGGACACAGGAGCTTTTCAGAGTCCTTTGTTATCAGGTACTTTGCCTTTGTCTGAGAAGTCTTCTTCTAGTGAAAGTGTACATATTCAGGGAGTAGAGTGCGGCTATGTAAATGTTCCTCTCCATTTTGTCAATTTGGCATCAGACTTAGTTTCAGGACCTGTGACTAATGGGACAGTGACTTCTTTACCTTTAGA
This sequence comes from Margaritifera margaritifera, assembly GCA_029931535.1. NCBI lineage: Eukaryota > Metazoa > Mollusca > Bivalvia > Unionida > Margaritiferidae > Margaritifera > Margaritifera margaritifera. The sequence continues at coordinate 1,999,113 of JAQPZY010001345.1, forward strand.
AGGTGTCCATTTGTTACTAGGCAATGACCTAGCTGGAGATAAGGTCGTGGTTAATCCACTTGTAACTGACAAGCCTTGTTTGGATCAAAAAGTTCATTTTATTGAGATAGACATCTTTGATTTGTATCCTGCTTGTGCAGATACCAGAGCTATGGCAAAAAAAATTCTTGAAAATGATGTTGGTCAGGAAAGTATTCCTTTAGCTGACACATTTCTTGGTCAGTCTTTGATATGGTCTCCTTTTCTCCTGATATTGATGAATCAGAAGGTATTGATCACAGTGATCCTCTTTTTACAACTCATTCTCTCTGTTCTAATCAGGGTGACAAAAGACAATCACTCGTTGTCGAACAGGAACAAGATCATTAGAGCTCCTGTTTGTTGCAGAGGGTTATTAATAAAATTGAAGCCACACAAGTCCCAGATTGTTACTTTGTGAAAAATGGGGTCCTTATGAGAAAATGGAGACCACCTGAAGTACCCGCTGGTGATGAGTGGTCAGTGAGCTATCAATTTTTCGTTCCTAAGTCATATCGACAGGAAATTCATAGTGTAGCTCATTAAAATCCTTTGGCTGGTCATTTAGGAGTCAGTAAGACTTATCACAATATCTTTAATCATTTGTATTGGCCGAAACTTAGAAGTGATGTTTCTAAATACTGCAGATCATGTCACACTTGTCAAATGGTAGGAAAACCCAAACAAAAGATACCCGAGGCTAATCTGCAACCTATTCTTGTAATCTGACGAACCATTCAGTAAAATAATGGTAGACTGTGTCTGCCCTTACCTGAGACCATCTCAGGTAACCAATACTTGTTGGCCATAATGTGTGCGTCTACAAGATTTCCAGTGGCAATTCCTTTGAGAAATATTAAAATTAAAACCATTGTAAAAGCTTTGGTGAATTTTTTTTTACACATGTTGGCCTTCCCAAATCCATCCAGTCTGAGCAAGGGTCAAATTTTAAGTCTGGAGTTGTCCAACAAGTTATGCATGAATTAGGATCCAACAGTTTAAATCTTCTGACTATCATCCTGAAAGTCAAGGGGCTTTGGAAAGATTTCATTAAACTTTGAAGAATATGATTCGGTCATACTGCTTTGATACAGGAAATGATTGGGATGGAGGTGTTTATTTGCTGTTGTTTGCTGTTAGGGAATCAGTTCAAGAATTATTGCGTTTTATTTCTCTTCAACTCTTTCTTGGACTACTGTACGTGGACCATTGAAGTTATTAAAAGAGAAACTTCTTTCAAATGAAGATTTAAAGATTAATCTTCTTGACTATGTCTCTGATTTCAAATATAAGTCCTCAAAGGTTTGAGAAGTAGCAAGAACTAATCTTCACTCTACTCAGTCAAAAATGAAATTAAGGTATGACAGAAATACGCAGGAAAGGAGTTTTCAGTCTGGTGATAAAGTTCTGGCTCTCTTGTCCATACCTCAAAATCCTCTTCGGCCTAAATTGTATGGTCCTTATGCAGTTGGAAAAAAATGACTTAAATTATATCATTAACACTCCTGGGAGGCGGAAACAGAAAAAAATTTGTCACATAAATATATTAAAGGAGTATTTTTACAGAGATAGCCCAGCTAATTATTCAATTAATTAAGTTGTACCTGTCCCACTCAGTGGGAATACAATCTGACTGTAGTGATTCTGGTTTAACCAACCTTCGGAATTCAGAAATATTGAACAATCTGGACCAGAAACTTTTACATCTACAACAACAGGAAAGAAATGAACTAAAACTGCTATTACATGAGTATGAGCAGTTGTTTCCTGACGTTCCTACACGAACAAATAAAATCTATCATGACGTTGACTATGTAGATTCTACGCATGTGAAACAGCATCTTTACAGGATGAATCCTCGTAAACAGGAATATTTGAAGAAAGAAGTTCAATATTTATTGGAGCATGATTTTATAGAACAAAGTAAAAGTAACTGGAATTCACCGAAGTATTCTTGTGCCTAAGCCAGATAATACATTCCGTAAGTGTGCTGAATATAGAACAGTCAACAGTGTCACCAAAACGGATTAATTTCCAATGCCAAGAATGGATGATTGAATTGATAAATTGGATATGCGAAATATGTCACCAAGTTTGACCTTTTATTAGAATTCTGGCAAATTCCACTCACGGAAAGGGCAAAAAATATTTTCATCATTTGTAACTCTAGATGGGCTTTATCAATATAAAGTGATGCCTTTTGGTACGGAAAATTCTCCGGCAACATTCCAGAGTCTTATGAACATGATAACATCTGATCTAGATAATTGTGACGCATATATCGAAGACGTCATTATCTACAACAACACCTGGGAGGATCACTTGGAAACCATTAGAAAATTCTTCGATCGCTTCAATGATGCAAATCTTACTATTAATTTGAGATAAAGTAAGTTTTGCGATGCGTGTGTCACATTTTTAGGACATATTGAGTAACAAGATCAGGTTAAACCCGTAGAAGCGAAGGTCATGGCAATCTCTGAATTCCCTGTGCCTTGTTGTAAAAAGCAACTTATGCAATTTTTAGGTACGGCTGGATATCATCTGCAATTTTTTTCAAATTTTTCCATAAATTGACGTACCTTTGACAGATTTGTTGAGTAAGAAATCCAAGTTTCATTGGTCTGACCAGTGTCAGGAATCCTTTGATAAATTAAAGGCCATGCTTAAAAAAAGATGTACCAGTTCTTTCTGCACCAAATTTCAGTCAATTATTTAAAATGACTTTTAATGCAAGTGATGAAGGGGTTGGTGGAGTATTGATTCAGGAAGACAAAAATGGTGTAGATCATCCATGGTGGTAATTTTCTAAAAAAAACTAAACAAGCACCTGAAATATTATTCCACAATTGAGAAGGAATGTTTGTCTTTGATATTGGCTTTACAACATTTTGATGTGTATGTCACCTCGGCTGTTTCTCCGGTTATTGTATACAGTGATCACAATCCCTTTACTTTCGTCAACAAAATAAAGGATAAAAATCGGTGATTGTTGAGATGGAGTTCAATACTGCAGGAATATAACATTGACATTCGACACATCAGGGTAACAGACAATGTGATCGCAGATGCACTCTCCCGTGTATAGAAGTAGTATATTGCTTTAATTTGAGTAATTAACCTGATATCATTTTTAAGACATTTTCCTATGTAATTTTGAATAGTGCATATTCAAACAAAAACTTTATTGCATAAATCTTTCTTTTTCTTTATGAGGGGAGGTGTTATGTATATTGAATTTAGAATATATGTCCATGATTGTAAGTTTAACTTTAGTTAGATTATGGTTATTTTGTGAACAACATGTTCCAGGCCGGTTTTGTTGGCAGCTGGACTGTTATTTCCATGTCTTGTTCCGACAAAAGTCAGGTACACAAAGTAAGTGTTCATAACTATTACTCATATTCTGATGTGAGAATTGTCAGGTCAATAAGTTCATATATATGTATGTATGTATATATATATATATATATATATATATATATATATATATATATATATATATATATATATATGGGTTTAGTAAATAAGAGATCATTCGGATTCTAAAAGTGTTGTTCTAAACATCAGTCTGTAGAGAAGCTATTTTTCATAATAAGATGTTACAGTTGTGAAAACCAGATATAATTCAGAGGGAGGAATTATTTATTTACAATATGAGTTGGAAATACTAAAGTGCTCATAGATTTTAGGACTTTTGTGGATTTATGTGAATTCATTCAAAACATTCTGGATTACATCATTGTTGTACATCAGGACATTCAACACTTGTGGTACATCAGGACATTAAAGACTTCTGGTACATCAGGACATTCAAGGTTATTGGAATTCATTCAGAACATTCAATATTTTTGGACTTGTGATTAGGATACTTATGTCAGCTGCAATTTGTTCTGCAGGAACTTTATATACGTTTTTTTACCAATGTCATAACGCGGAATTGGTATGATGATTAATTGGTTGGTTACTTTATGTGTTCTCTGTAATTTCCTTCTGAACACGTCTCCATCATAAATAACAACACTAAAAAAAAAAAAAAAAAAAAAAGAAACATTTCTAGAGAACACAACACTAATTTTATTTTTTTACGCATCATAAATAGCAGTACATAACAGCTATATAAATGTCAAAAGAGATAAATCTCTTATTGTGTTGGAAGGTATAATTATGCTATTAATTGTTACATCCCTTGATGAAAGTTATGTATAGGCTTAGTGCAACTATGCAAATATACTTACACCGTGAACATAATCTTTGGTACAGGATATGCTTTATATATTAATCGAAATATATAATAAGTAACAAATTGACAGATATTAACATTTTGCTATAGGGCTGGCTACACCACAGCATAAAACAGTGATGTAATGCAAAAGTTAAAATCATAAAATTTCGACTTGCGTTTTATGTTACAATACACGTAAAAGTGATCCAATACACAAGTTGCAATTTTAATACGATTTCGAGTTGCATGATACATTACGGCACACATAAACAATCTTGTTATACTTGTTATAAATATTATTTATTTATTTATTCCGAGAAAGATTTAGTTGGATGTATGCATGTATAGGGTTTAACGCCATCGTCACAATCCTGGATATACAGTGCCGATTAAAAGATAAGATCTTAAAATGTTATTTAAATTAAGGATATGCAGTTAGTATTTGCACTATATATTTTACTCCGTGTATCACTATGCATATGATTCATGTCTACGACATCTAATCAATGGAGAGTGTGCGTTTACACATCGAATCCCCACAACATATTGCAAGTCAGATTACGACATTCAATCTAAGCATATTGCAAGTCAGATTACGACAGTCAATCAATGGAAAGTGTGCGTCCACATCTCAGATTCTCACAACATATTGCAAGTCAGATTACGACATTCAATCTAAGCATATTGCAAGTCAGATTACGACATTCAATCTAAGCATATTGCAAGTCAGATTACGACATTCAATCTAAGCATATTGCAAGTCAGATTACGACATTCAATCTAAGCATATTGCAAGTCACATTGCGACAGTCAAAAATGGAGAGTATACGTCCACACCTCGGATCTACACAACATATTACAAATCAAATTACGAAGTCAATCAATGGAGAGTGCGTCCACATCTCAGGTCCCCAAAACGTATTGAATTCATATCAAAGACGATAATGGCTCTGTATTTCTCATATTTTCTTGAGTCAATTACTCTTGCTTTCACAAAATTCTGTCTCTATTCCATATTAGATTACGTGTCTACTCAAACGAACAGAATTTAAATTTGTTGAAGCAAAAACCACTGATTATTTCCTTTGATCTGACTGTATTCCTGTGTAATGACCTCTAAGTATTCAAACTGAAAATGAAAGTTGTCTTAAATAAATAATTTCCGATGAATATGTAAGAATCGACCATTTATATCAGATAATTGTCGTTATAGGTCATTTCTTTTGTGTGTGTGTGTGTGCATATGCATATATATCTGTATAATGTGTAATTGCATATAAGCATATGAATATGTATTTGTATATGTAAGTATATATCTCTTGTATTGGTTTAATGTTTGTACATGCGATATATTTGTTTTACTGCGTGTATCAAACTTGCAACCATCAATTTCTGTAACAAACTTAAATGTATATGTATATACTTGCTGATGACCAATTGACTAAATGCAAATAAAAATCCATTTTATTTAAAATTCCTAATACGGTGGATAAAATAAAGGCTGAATGCTTAAAAGAATCGTTTAATAAAGGAGATCAAAAAGGTTGGATGACTTATTTGTGTTAATAAAGGAGATCAAAAGGTTGGATGACTTATTTGTGTTAACAAAGGAGATCAAAAGGTTGGATAACTTATTTGTGTTAATAAAGGAGATCAAAAGGTTGGATGACTTATTTGTGTTCTTTAGCTCACTATATCAGAACACTGCCTGGAAAGACAAATGTTCTTAAATTTTACAAGACTTCGGAATTTGTATGAGTTCAGTTTGTCTTTATATTGGCTATTTTAGTAGGGGAAAATACTTTTTAAGAATATGAAGATGATCGTAAATAATCTTAAAAAACCTAAACACTCGTTTCTTTCTTTCTTTAAATAATTCCAGAGTAGCGGGAAGAATCATAAAGCCCATGCTAACAATAACTTCAATCAAAGATTGCATATAAAAACAGACCACATAAATAGTCGTAATTCTTCTTCTTTAACGCGCTGTGATTTATTTTCCCTCGAATTTGATGAACTGACCGATAAAATTTGCATATCTTTTATACTGAACTACCCTTTGGTAGGTTTGGAAGTGTTTATATTCTAGTTCTGAAGATGGAAAGTTTATTCCTGTTCAATATGCATTTAGTTTTGCTTTCTTTTGTCCTGTTCTAAATGTTTTATTTAAAAAAAAAATTCTTTTGAAATATTTGTTGGTTTTAATAGCACTTTTAAGACTTTTTCTTTTTTTTTGCTATATCATACCGTGGAAATGTGAGCTAAGCGCATTTTCCCAAATACACACAGAGGCAAGCCAACCTGGGCTGGCCTTAGTGGATTTCAAACCCACGACCCTTGGATTACGAACCTGACACTCTACCAACTGAGCTACCGCGGCTCCCTCTAATATGATCAATGACTTAGTGCACTTAATAAGTAATTTATAATTTATTTTACCAGATACACCTTCTACTTCATATGTATGCCTTTATGTGAAGTCCTTGTCAATTATAGGATAGAAAATAAACGTTCTTCATCGGTAGATACACAAAGCAATTAAAATGTCAAACTTAGATTTTTTAACAAAGAAGATAGAGAAAATACATTTTCCCGATTAAGTCAAACCTTAAAGAAACTTGATGCACATATTCTGTTTTTTTGTTGTTTATTTTTAACATAGCATTTTTTTAACTTCAAAATAAATATTAAGGCTGATTTATTACATATAAAAGTGAACATTCTGGAGAAAACAAAAATATTTCTTAAATGTAACATACTCTAGATGTATTATAAATCAAGGAAGTGATACAGGTATTTTTTTCCATTAAATGTTGGTTTACTAAGTAACACATTTAACATCTAAATCATTTTTCAAACTTTTGATATTTATTTTTTAATTAGATCTTTAAGGTGCATACATTTCCATTTCCATTTATAAGAGAGAACATGGATTTATATATTTATTTATTTATTTTATTTTTAGGGGTGAGGGTATACTGGCAAGCTTGCTTTAAATTAGAAAGTGTCAGTCTGCATGAAAGAAAAGTAAAGGAGAGATCTGGCAGCGAACAGTGCGAAACTAGCTTTTAACTAAACTAACGTTGACAAAGACTCAGTGAAAGTCGAAAGCGCTTCGTTTAGTCTAAAAAAATTAATTAAAAAAAAAAAAAAAAATAGTTTTGCACTGCTCGTTATACATTTTTTTACAATTATCTTAGTCAATCCCTGACACACAGGGAGAACATAGAATTTGCCTATGGAATTCATGGATGGCACTTGGATTAAGCATACGAGTTCCGATGTTTCTCTACACGAATGATCAGAAAGAAAAAAGAAGAAAAAAAAACCCTTTTGCTACCGAGGTTAAAAATTACTTTTTGTTGACATCTTCTCTACTGTTAATAATAAAAGATTACAATATTCTTCCTAGACTCCTGAGATTAAAACAAAAACTCTGAAATTATGTAAATAAAATTTAAAACAGATAAGTGCGCGATAGATTTGAAAATTGTATTTTCGTGGCATAAATTCTCAACAAATTGATTGTACATGCAATAGATGAAAGGATCGGCTCCAGAATCATGCAAAAGTGCATACACAAGTCTTATAACTTTGAGTGATGTAACTTTGCTCACTGATTGACTACATGATAAGCAGGCAACCTTATTTTCATATTAGGACACAAATTCGAGCTAATTGTGCACTACTATTCGGCACTTTGAGTAATTATTTGAAGAGCTCTTTTCAGTTTCATGGAAAGAGTACATATTTGTTCCTTTTAAATAGCTGGATGACGTTATAAAGCAGATAACACATTTAGTGACCCTGTGAACTGATTTTCACTTTCAGGGAGTGTTTATTTACAATTAGCGAGTAATTCTCTAAAAAGTACTAATATTACGGTCCAACCTAGTTTCATATATCTTCATTATCTCACTGACTGATATAAATATAAACACAGTCCAGTATCAAAGTCTACATTTCACTTTAATTGTATGGGGAATATGAATTACATGCATATCTCACATTCAAGTTAATCAAGGAAAATAAACTAATAAAGGGTGAGTGAATAAACGCTTAAGTAAACACTGGCCCTTTCAATCTGTCGAAAGGATCTGCAAGAGGTATATTTACATCATATTTTGTTAATGGAGAATGCATGGTACTAACGTTATTTTTTTCATAATTACAAGAAATTAATAATAACCTACTATTGTTGCTGTGCCATAAAACACCAAACCTAAACCAAATCATTGTTGGAAAGGTTTCCTATAAACGTCTACTAACTACACATTCAAACAATATAATTTCAACCTATCCTCTCCATATACGTTTGGGACGCCAACTCTAAATAAAAATCTGATATTTATAAGGAAGATGATAAAATACAGACCTCAATCTTTCTTTAAGCCTCTTAAATTTATTTAACTTTATTTCAAACCGAAAATGAATTGTTGATAATTGCGCAATGTTTGGTATTATTAAATGATTCTTTCTTTTATGCATGTTATCCAAGTGAAGAAATATGAGGGAACAAAATGTGTTGAGACTTTTTACCATTTCGTCATTAACAGATTGTACTATTTCTTTTTGTGAACAGAGCTGTTGTGATAGATAGATAAGTAGGTAGGTAGGTGGGTAGATGGGTAGGTAGGTAAGTAAGTAGGATATATATATATATATATATATATATATATATATATATATATATATATATATATATATATATATATATATATATATATATATACACGTGTATAATCGTGTTTTCCAGTGTGTAACACCGGTGGAGGATTGCTGAATCCTACCTCAAACGTGACCTTTATCAAGACTCCGGGACTATTTTGACCTTCTAGTGCGAGCAGTGCTGGATATCCAATAGGCGGATTAAGCACGTGCTTAGGGCACCAGCAAAGCAGGGGCACCAAAATAATGAGAAATTGCGGTTTAGTATTGTTTTTATTTTGAATTACATGGGGGGGGGGGGGCACCATAATCTTTTCAGTGCTTAGGGTCTTTAAAGGTCTTAATCAGGTCCTGACTGCGAGCATAGTGCACACAAAGGTAGCAATAACTTTCCGATTACCATCATCACTTGAACATTCCCTTTACAATAATCAAGATAAACATTTAGTTGCAACACATTTACATACTAAAACGAGCAACAGTTTAAGTTAAGTGCCTCCGCAGACTGGCCGTTTCGTACTGATCGACCTAGCTTCATGTATGGCTTCTTTAGTCCAATTTAGTTTCAAAAAAAGCGGTTGTTTTTAAAAAAAATCATTTTTTTTTTTTTTTTTGTCTTTGTTGTAAAAATTCAGTTTTTCATTATTATTTCTGAAGGGTGAATCAATTCTAGGTCAAAGGTGAATCGATGATTATTTCGCTATTTTTTTCTCTCTCGAGTAATCTTACAGATAAGAGCGGACATTATTTTTTGGCCTGTTCATATTTTGTATCATTGCGCAAGCTATGTACATTACAGAGTTCGGACGGTGTATATTGCAATTACCATAGCCGTTTCAAACACTGTACTTTGAAAGGTAAAATGTGTTTAAACGTCATTTAAGGTTCATGGTACATTTTTCAGTGTAAACCTGACTTTTTACGCTCTGTCTTAAGGTAAGGACATTTTAAATGGGTGTTTTGTTGTTTGAAAGGTACATCAGTATTCACAATAGGCCATTTTGACTTTGATCATCAATATTCTTTCAGAAATGCGAGAACATGAATACATCATTATGCTTCAGTGTAGGATAGGAAAATTCCATCCTAGGGATACAAATTTTACGTCAGACACTGGGCAAAACCTCGTGTCTGTCGCAACAACAAAAACAAAAACAAAAAAAGACTATATTGTGCAATTTTCCTATAATAAACCGATGCATGTGAAATATTCTATTAATGTTTACCAAACAAATACCATTATATCGCGTGAACTTGGTCTGCCATAATGAGTGTCATGACATTACAATGACATCAACAGTTTTTATATTTTATCATTGACTTTATTGCCGTAAATTTTGACGTTGTACAAATTAGAAAACGCGTTTATAATTTGGGATGCGTTAGATTTGGATTTTAGCATGTAAAAGAGAGACAACAAATGGGATGTGTTAGATTTGGATTTTGGCACGTAAAGGAGAGACAACAAATGGGATGTGTTAGATTTGGATTTTAGCATGTAAAAGGAAGACAACAAATGGGATGTGTTAGATTTGGATTTTAGCATGTACAAGGGAGACAACAAATGGGATGTGTTGTAATTCAGTGGTCCCCAACGAGATGCCCTCCGGCGCCATGGCGCCCGCCAAGGTTTTTTGTGTGCCAGCGGAAGAGCTTATAATGAATAATAATAATAATAATAATAATAATAATAATAATAAATGGGTCAAGTTAATTGGTTGGTGCCCGCCACTCTCTCATAAACTCACAAATGTGCTCGTAGGCACAAAAAGGTTGGGGACCCCTGTGTTAGATTTAGATTTTAGCATGTACAAGGGAGACAACAAATGGGAAAAGAAATTGAATGTGAATCGCGGTACTTTCCAATTCAAATAAACATGTACATGAGGAATTTGCGTTTTATAATAATTCAGCAGTATTTATAGTAATAGTTTAAGTAGCGGTAATAGTAGTACAAATAGTAGAATCAGTAGTTTGTTCTTGTTGCCAATGATGATGTTGTTCTTGTTGCCAATGATGATGTTGTCTTTGCTTGTTATTCCTGTTATCCTTGTTTTAATTTGATGATGTTAGCAGCAAATTCTGACTGAGACCATTGACTGGAGAGATAGTCTGCCTTTCTTTAAAATGTTCAAGTGAGAAACATAAAAATTGCAAAGGTTATGTTCTAAATACGAAGAGGACTAGACGTGATCATGGATTACATAAAAATATAATTTTGTCGCAGGAAGTTGGAGAGAAATAGGAAGTTATAATTCTAACTCTTGTTGGGAAATTCACTAAAAGGGTAAACAAAAATCCTCCAAAAAACCTGACAAACATATCAGTCTTACTGCACCCTGTGACCTGGTATATGAAATATTAGTAACAGGTGTTGAAATCCATTAGTGTTGTAGTAATTCAGCTCATTTTGTGTGACCCCATTTCCAGATACATACGTCAAAATAATGTATGCGATGTACGTTCCGACAAGCACATTTCAAAGGATCTAAACATATTTACTTACGGTCGAGTATCGACAATAATCTCTGTATACATTTACCTACATGACTATTTTGGTTAGAAGAAATAATATATATGTATATAAACACTGATTAAGTTCATTATGGTAGAATAAATATATTTATAGAAGTAACATTATAAATATATTAGTGATACAAAAGTTTTTAGCTGATTCTGCAGAAGTGATAATGATATATAACTTCATAATTTTATGTTTGCATCTATTCATCCTATCTAAAAGAAAGCATGGCTATTAAAGCGGGACAGTTACATTTTGCAAGTGAAATTACATTGCCCTTCTTAACCTGTTTTGTGTGAACAGAAAATTCAATAATACATCCGAATTTTTAACCATTAAAAAAATTCGGTTGCATATAACATAATGAAGGAATTTAAAGCATTTAAACTAACATCTTAAGGAAAATAATTGAAAGCTACAAGATCAAAGACGGTTTCTATTTGTAGACATGCTAGAGAAAATGTCTGATTTATTGGAAATATCTCTCATGAATACAACGACCGATTGTATTTAATAAAATCACATCTTAGAAAAGTTACATCACTTTGAAGCACATCCTAATTCGTTAGAAATCGCGCCCTCGTTTGTGATATCGTGAGATGGCATTAGACAAGAGTAAAATCCACAAATATGAGATGGCATTACACAAAGGGTAAAATCCACAAATCTGAGATGGGTCGGTAGTTCATAATGAGATATTGAAATATATCAGTGTGAGAAAAATGATACCACTTGTATCGCCACATTGGTGATATAACTTTTGGAACTACTTTATTTACCTATTTAGGAAATATATCTGCCCCTATGTATGTTATTCAGCCCTGCTTTTCCAGGTTTAGGCCTATTTCGGTTTTTTTTTTCTTAAAATGTGTCAAAACTGTAGACCCTCTGGTATACATTTATGTAATCAATGCCATCAAGAATGCCAAAAAAAATAATAACCCCAACAACAACAAAAAGTAGGCTTCAAGTGTTAACTTTTTTTAAATTAGGTTTCCACATGAATCATGCAAATTACAAGTGACTGAACTTACATGAACTGTTGCTATTTGATATTCTGTGTCACTCATACAGTATCGTATACCTGTATCCTATATACCTACGACAGTTCACATTTTAAAGAAAAACTCTTGATTAAATATAGTAATACAATTGTTTAAGTAGCGATTTTAACTCTCATCACAATCATAATCATGTCTGAAAAAGATGGAGAAATCAGTCATTGCCGAGTGTTTAATCAAACCGAAATCAAGTGACAATCGAAAATTGAGTGCAGCCTTTGTTACAGAAATAGACCGCAAGCTTGCCAAGACCATACAAAATTCATGTTTTGATGCAGAAATAAAGAAAATAGAAAACCAAAATCCTTACAATTTAATCCACAATCAGTAAATCTGTTGTTTATTGATGTTACGCTCTGAAGTCTACCGGATACGACCAATCTGTCATGTTTCTATAGTAATCCAAACCAACAATGTTCACTGTATCAATCCGCCCAGGAAAGGTGGCTATCTTCTAATGTTTTAACGAAACTAAAAATCTATTCATTATCGTATGAAAACATTCATTCATTTGATAAAATACACAATTTAAATCATTATATCTACAAGACAAATTTATACAAAGTCGCTGTCCTAAAATTATTGTAAAATTTTGGAACTTCTTTTTATCGATGTGGTAATGCAGCTGTTAATCGCATTGGCACAAAATGGAGAGAACAATCCATGCTAATCTATGGTATATAATAATAAGAAAATCTACGTTTTGTTGAATAGATATAAGAAAAAATTTTACTCGTGAAGTGGAAACATCTTGTATTGTCAATCGTGGCTTCGCCACTCGTAACAATACTATGTTTCCACTTCACTCGTGAAATATGTCCTTATATGTACTCAACAAAAAACGTAGATATCCTCTATATATCAATGACGTCATATTATACAAGTTTATGCAACTTAGAGGTAAATTCAAGGGTTAAATAAACGAAAGTAATTAACAGCTGGTAACTGAGTCTGATTTTGTCATTTACATTTTCTTGTACATTCTCTTGTACACTCTCTTGCATTTTGAATTTGTTCTTCGGTTAATGAGGAATTAACTCAGATAATGTGCATTTGAGACATATTATCAAGAGTATTCGAGCAATCATTGCAAAGTTCATGCAAAGATTTAACTATTTTGGGAGGTTTTCCGAAAAGATTTCAACACCTGCAGTGTTTTTCATTTGGTGGAAAAGACATTCGTCTTACTAAATAGTAGATCCATTTATATACATACGAACACATTTACCTACAGTTGCCATGCGAGACGTTCCATTTACCTACCAAAAGAAATAACAAATATTACGAACATCTCAGACAAATTGAAACAACATTTTTCATAATAATGTGTTTTCTTGACAATTTAGTCCAAGCGCCAGGAAAGAAATGCAATTATGAAAATCATATTTCTCCTGTTTGCATATCCATCAAAGAAGATAGAAAATAAAAGTAAAAAATAAACTAGATGTAGTAACCTAAAATTACAGCGGCATAAATACTACGCCTTTGAAACTGCCTATCTACAGATGACCTCCAACATCTATTTAACGTAAACAGCCATAATAATTAGGAATAGACCAAACACGCATTTACCTCAGCCTCAAGTATCTCCCTTGACTTAGAAACCACATGATGCATACAATTTTGTAGGAAATGGTTGCTCGGGCTTGTGAATCTAACACACGTTCTAATGATCTGTACTTCGGAGGATCTTACAACATATAAGGTACTGCATTTTGTTATAAAATTAAAATTACAGACCTTGGACTTTTTTGTTACTTTCGTCCTCTAATTCCATACCTTTCAGATATTATTATTAATTTTAATATTTTTAATATTATTATTATTATTATTATTATTATTATTATTATTGTCCTGGACTGATTTCCGGTCGAGACAGTCATGAAAAAGCAAATTTTGTAGCAATATTTTGTTTTCAGTTGGTTTAGTAAGATTGATAATCTATATTGTTTGTCTTTGTTTTGTTGACTTTGTGCGGTTTCCGTTGGATTTACTTCCTTCATGCCCCTCATCTCTATAGTATTTGCACAACACCTAAAACATCGTTAAATTTGCCACCCCACCCCCACCCCCTCCAAACAACGCTTAATTGTTAAAGCTTTCAAGTTTTTGTTTTCTTTTACACGGACAGAGTAAATACTTCATGAAAAATAGTTACTGCAAGAAACAAATTATTCCTTGTCTTCATTTTCAAGATCATTGATTGTTTTCTTCCAAGTGATTTATAAAATTTAAAGTTCAAATATTCATATACAAGCGGGATTTATTACCGGTTTATACAAATCTTTTAGTTCCAAAAATCGAGATTAAATGCGCTTTCTTCTTTTTACTATACTGAGTTTACATAGCTAAATTGCTGTATTTTTCATTGGGAAAATTGCACGAATAATGAAAGAAAGAACAAAAGATATGATTTTCCATTAACTTTTCATCATGTACAAACTAAATTGCAATATACAGGTTTCTGTCTGAGATAGTAACTCTATCGATTTTATGTACAGGAAACTAAGTCGTGTGGAAGGTTATTTATTATTATTATTATTAGCATTATTTTTAGCATTATTATTATTATTATTAGCATTATTATTAGCATTATTATTATTATTATTAGCATTATTATTATTAGCATTAGCATTAGCATTGTGTAGTAGTAGTAGTTGGTGGTGATGGTGGTGAAGTTGATGTAACCATTATCAAGATGATGACGCTTAGGGGTTTTAAGATGACGACGACGATTTGTATTATTTAATGATGTTTCTGCCCTAAACAAGTGTACTTATTTTTTATTGGAATTCGTCTAGAAGTAAACGCTCTATCTTCAACTCCTCAAAGAACAAGATAACGTTAAATTAAAAGTATTGATATTTCGATTTAAATTTATCTTTGCGCAAATTGCGAAGAGTCTTACCCTAAATTTCATATCTTTCACGATTTATTTATAAGGATATTTTCGAAAATTACACATGGTCCTGCATCCGTTGAATACATAAACTCGCAAATAAGACAAAAGACAATAATGCTGTAGAATACATAAACTAGCAAAAAAGACAAAAGACATTTATTGCTGTAGAATACATAAACTAGCAAATAAGACAAAAGACAATAATGCTGTAGAATACATAAACTAGCAAAAAAGACAAAAGACAATAATGCTGTAGAATACATAAACTAGCAAATAAGACAAAAGACAATAATGCTGTAGAATACATAAACTAGCAAATAAGACAAAAGACATTTATTGCTGTAGAATACATTCTAGCAAAACAACGTAATATTCGCACCATTTTTCTTTAACTGTAAATTTGAACGTTCGCTGTTGTTTTGATAAATTCCATATAATATTGTCAGTATTATTTCTTCATTCTATATTTTTATATATCTAAATCTATCTAAGTGTGTGTTTCTGTGTATTCTATCTAAATCTATCTAAGTGTGTGTTTGTATATATATATATATAGATATATATATATATATATATATATATATATATATGTGTGTGTGTGTGTGTGTTTATTTGTTTGTGTGTGTGTGTGTATGCCATAAATTCTAACAGGAAAGTAGTAATTCATGCAATTCCAGTTCGTTACTAACTGTTGACTAGCAGACTTTTAAGCATGCAAATACTTGTATGTTTCAGTGGTAACTTAATTTAGATAAATGGTCTAACCTTTAACGCACATTCATACATATCACTAAAATTTAGTCCAAATAAATTATATTTACATATTGAAATATTTTGTTTTTGAATTTACAGCATCTCCTGTCTTTGTTTTTTAGACTTGCTTTTGCTGCACTCCATTAAAGTCCATAATAAACGATGTCGAACTAAGGAAATTGATCACCAAGAAAGGTGTGTTTCCTAGAAATTAGTAACTTGAGCAGTCATTTAAAAGTGTAGATTTTATTATTTTATTGTTTAGGAAACCAAAGGATTAAGAGCGGTGTTTTTTTGGTGTGTGTTTTTTTTTAAATGACACTTGTTCATAGAAGACGTAACTTACAAAGACAATTATAATATCTGTATTCATCAGATATTTTGTTATAAAATGCAATTGAAAATAATGTTTTAATAGGATACATTATTGCAGTGCAAACCTTCAAAGAAAAAGTTGCTTGGGAAATGTACATTCTAGAAGGGAAAAAATATATACGCTTTTAATTAGGTCATACAAATAAGCTGAGACAACAGTTTTCATATTACCATTTCTTTACGTCACATTCCATTTTGCATTATCTGAATATTTGTTTCTTTGAGGAAAATATGGCAGGTCTTTTTTTTTTTTTGTTTGTTTCTTTGATTTTACGTTTCTTTCCCTCGTTTTAATACAACTTAAAGAAAATTTATTTACAAAGTTTGGTTGCTATATTTTGGGATCTAATTGAAAATGTTTGTTACTTTTATACTTGATTTCATTCCTGAAAAAAAGGACAGAGATTCTGGAAATGTTTATTTCCATTTTTAAACACTTAAATGCAAGTCAACATTTAAACATACAAATTTAATGAACTTTGGGAAGACTTGGTTTTTGTAAGTTATGAAAAAAAAAAAAAAACAACACCACCAACAGCAACAACAAAGGACAAAATAAGGAATATTCCAAATTAATAGCACGTGATTGCTTTCAGATTATTTTTTTCCTTTCACATTCAAAAATGTTGTCAAATGTTTTCTTTTCTTTGATCCGATTATCACTTTTGTATCACTTATTTCAAAACTTATCAGAGGTCGTTCCAATGTCTCATTTAGAACAAACGTTTATCCCTTTTTGTATGACGAAGTGAGATGGAAGAATTATATGGACACTGCATGAATAAAGAAGGAACAATATTAAAAGAGCCTCATTTCCCATGTTTATAAAGACTTTTGGCTTATTTAATTAGAACTCTGACCTAACGTGACTTCCATTTTGTCACAATTGATTAGACTTATCCTTTTTATATCCATTTCAAGAGAAGCACTATAGAAACTACACTGTTGGGAAGAAGTGAAGTCATCGCTTCAAGGGGGAAAAAAAAGAATAAAGAGGAACAAAATTGGAGAGAAATTGGAATTCCGTAAAATTAGTATTTCATATATATGTATTGCATTACATATCAGATTTTTTTTATATTATTCTTCCTCCATCTTTACTACATGTTCACAGATAGAACCAATCAGTCGATAGGGATTTTGAGTCATCATTGTCTTTTTGAAATACACCAAGAACATAATGGCATTTCCAATTGAAATACATTAAGGACATAATGTCATTTCCAATTGGAATACACTAAGGACATACTGGCATTTCCAATTGGAATACACTAAGGACAATACTGGCATTTATAATTGGAATACACTAAGGACATAATGTCATTTCCAATTGGAATATACTAAGGACATACTGGCATTTATAATTGGAATACACTAAGGACATACTGGCATTTATAATTGGAATACACTATGAACATAGTGTCATTTCCAGTTGGAATATATTATGGATATACTGGCATTTGCAATTGTTTCGTTAATAAATAATATATATTGTATACCTTTCTCTTCAGGAAATGTATTATTATCTATTTTTTAAATATGTATCTTTAGCAAAATATTTCGCATCTAAACTCTCATTAAATCAGTTCAACGTTTTAGGACTGAAAATGTGGAAATAACAATTTTAATAAAAAATACATCAGTTTGAAAAACGAGAAGAAAACTGAAAAATATATCATATCTTTAAGTCTCTAATCAGTTACTTAAACTTCAATCTCGTAGAAGTCTATATTATGAATAAAAGGTTCATAATAGTCTCTAATATGAATAAAGGGCTCATAATAGTCTCTAATATGAATAAAAATTGCTCATAATAGTCTCTAATATGAATAAAGGGCTCATAATAGTCTCTAATATGAATAAAGGGCTTATAATAGTCTCTAATATGAATAAAGGGCTCATAATAGTCTCTAATATGAATAAAGGACTCATAATAGTCTCTAATATAAATAAAGGGCTCACAATAGTCTCTAATATGAATAAAGGGCTCATAATAGTCTCTAATATGAATACAGGACTCATAATAGTCTCTAATATGAATAAAGGGCTCATAATAGTCTCTAATAGGAATAAAGGGCTCATAATAGTCTCTAATATGAATAAAGGACTCCAAACTCAAACTTCAATTTTGTAGAAGTCTCTAATATGAATAAAGGGCTCATAATAGTCTCTAATATGAATAAAGGACTCCAAACTCAAACTTCAATCTCGTAGAAGTCTCTAATATGAATAAAGGGCTCATAATAGTCTCTAATATGAATAAAGGGCTCATAATAGTCTCTAATATGAATAAAGAGTTCCAAACTCAAACTTAAATCTATAATAGTCTTTATTATGAATAAAGGACTCGAAACTCAACCTTAAATCTCACAATATACTTTAATATGAATAAAGGACTCCAAACTAAACTTCAATCTCATAGAAGTTTCTAATATGAATAAAGCACTCCAAACTCAAACTTAAATCTCAAAATATTCTTTAATATGAATAAAGGACTCCAAACTTGAAACAAAACTATAAATTTGGTTACGTTCAAACACAGCAACAAACAGACACATTAAACACGTAAACACCTTCATTTTTAAAACTTATTTATCTTCGTAAACTCTCTTTCTTCGATCCTAATCTACGACCATTTTTTACATTGCTTTTTGGCAATTTATTGGAATTGCATATTTGAAAAATCTGATTTTTAATTATGTTAGAACTCTTTATTGATTTCCAATGGGAAATTCGTTTCCGAAATTTTATTAATAATAAATGGTGACATTTTAAAGTAATTTAATATGCATTCAAGCAATATTGGGAAAAAATAATTTATTTCCTCTTAATTTCAGACTTTCCATTATCCCTGTTTTTTGCGATATTTCAAAACCGCTTATACAGTTCAAGTTCTTCTGTTTAACAGCCATTATGTTAAGGATGCACGATGCGCTTGTCCCTACAACACTGACTTTACTTTCTAATGGATTTCTTCACCAGCTGTCATTTTCAAGGTGATAAATATTTTGGCATTTGTCTACTCCTATATATGTTATAGAATTGATTTTATTATGTGGCCACTCTTCTCTGTTAATGACAAAAATTGTTCGAAAGAAACCGCGCTTTAAAATTGGATGTCATTGTTGCTGTTGTTGTTGTTGTTGCTATTAATTATTATTATTATTATTATTATTGTTGTTTTTGGGGAGGGGTTTTGTTAGTACTAGTAGTAGCAGTAATAGTAGTAGTAGTAAGAAAGTATGAATTAAAAATGCAAACATTTCACATAGGTAACAAATTTTACGGTTTCATTAACCAGAACCTTTGGACAGTCAAGTAGATTCTTTGTTCCATGTAAGAATGTATTCCATTTTTGTTTGACTGTGCTTTCTATATAAGAAGAAGAACTTTATTGTTTTTCGTATTAAGCCATTGGCCCAAGTAAAAAATTATACAATGAAGAATATATATATATATATATATATATATATATATATATATATATATATATATATATATATATATATATATATATATATTATTGGGGTGGAAACACATGAGTATTATTTAAGTCTACAGCATGGTAGTAAGTCATATAACCACATACATATGACAGAATATACATAATTGCATAATATGTAACGGATTTCTCCTTAGCTTGAAGGCAAAATATATAAACTGTACTGTTCTTCTGATTATCTTATCAGATTTATTACAAAGTAAATTGCAAAATATTTCATAAGATGGGTATTTGTAATAGTACTTAGGAAGAAACTTAAATCTTATTTCTGAGTATTTTTGGCATTTTAATAATTTTCGCACTGTCACATAAATAAAATAATCTACGTGCCCTATCGACATTCTTTTGTATGCCTGTAACTATATTAAAAGGAAGATCTTCAAATCTAAAGAGCGTGTACAACCGTCTTATTTCGTTGTTTTCAACAACATATAAGTATTTCTCACATTTATTAGATGTTTATAAGACCTGTAATTCTATAAAGGGGTTGATCCATTTACTTCTTCATGCCATTCTTGCAAGTTACAGTCCATTAACCACTGTCGAAATTTCACAGTAAATAAATCGCCATTGCAAATATTATGTGATATCCACACAAAACCAAACCCATATTAACAAAGTAGTTGTCTGATATAAATTATTATCTCACTATCATCCAGTGTCTTTAATATCATGTAGCATTTTCTGGCATATCTATAACCAGGCATATACAACAATTTCCACCAATATTGTATACATCTAATATAATAGTCAATATACATCTAATATAATAGTCAATATACATCTAATATAATAGTCAATATGCATCTAATATAATAGTCAATATACATCTAATATAATAGTCAATATACATCTAATATAATAGTCAATATACATCTAATATAATAGTCAATATACATCTAATATAATAGTCAATATACATCTAATATAATAGTCAATATACATCTAATATAATAGTCAATATGCATATAATTAATAGTCAATATACATCTAATTAATAGTCAATATACATCTAATTAATAGTCAATATACATCTAATATAATAGTCAATATACATCTAATATAATAGTCAATATACATCTAATATATTAGTCAATATACATCTAATTTAATAGTCAATATACATCTAATTAATAGTCAATATGCATCTAATATAATAGTCAATATACATCTAATATAATAGTCAATATACATCTAATATAATAGTCAATATGCATATAATTAATAGTCAATATACATCCAATATAATAGTCAATATACATCTAATATAATAGTCAATATGCATCTAATATAATAGTCAATATACATCTAATATAATAGTCAATATACATCTAATATAATAGTCAATATGCATATAATTAATAGTCAATATACATCCAATATAATAGTCAATATACATCTAATTAATAGTCAATATACATCTAATATAATAGTCAATATACATCTAATATATTAGTCAATATACATCTAATTAATAGTCAATATACATCTAATATAATAGTCAATATACATCTAATATATTAGTCAATATACATCTAATTTAATAGTCAATATACATCTAATTAATAGTCAATATGCATCTAATATAATAGTCAATATACATCTAATATAATAGTCAATATACATCTAATATAATAGTCAATATGCATATAATTAATAGTCAATATACATCCAATATAATAGTCAATATACATCTAATATAATAGTCAATATGCATCTAATATAATAGTCAATATACATCTAATATAATAGTCAATATACATCTAATATAATAGTCAATATGCATATAATTAATAGTCAATATACATCCAATATAATAGTCAATATACATCTAATTAATAGTCAATATACATCTAATATAATAGTCAATATACATCTAATATAATAGTCAATATACATCTAATATA
The DNA here is from genome assembly GCA_029931535.1 of Margaritifera margaritifera. NCBI lineage: Eukaryota > Metazoa > Mollusca > Bivalvia > Unionida > Margaritiferidae > Margaritifera > Margaritifera margaritifera. The sequence continues at coordinate 2,021,045 of JAQPZY010001345.1, forward strand.
TTAGTCAATATACATCTAATTTAATAGTCAATATACATCTAATATATTAGTCAATATGCATCTAATATATTAGTCAATATACATCTAATATATTAGTCAATATACATCTAATATAATAGTCAATATGCATCTAATTAATAGTCAATATACATCTAATATAATAGTCAATATACATCTAATATAATAGTCAATATACATCTAATATATTAGTCAATATACATCTAATTTAATAGTCAATATACATCTAATATAATAGTCAATATGCATCTAATATAATAGTCAATATACATCTAATATAATAGTCAATATACATCTAATATAATAGTCAATATGCATATAATTAATAGTCAATATACATCCAATATAATAGTCAATATACATCTAATTAATAGTCAATATACATCTAATATAATAGTCAATATACATCTAATATAATAGTCAATATACATCTAATATATTAGTCAATATACATCTAATTTAATAGTCAATATACATCTAATATATTAGTCAATATACATCTAATTTAATAGTCAATATACATCTAATATAATAGTCAATATACATCTAATATAATAGTCAATATACATCTAATTTAATAGTCAATATACATCTAATATAATAGTCAATATACATCTAATATATTAGTCAATATACATCTAATTTAATAGTCAATATACATCTAATATATTAGTCAATATACATCTAATTTAATAGTCAATATACATCTAATATAATAGTCAATATACATCTAATATAATAGTCAATATACATCTAATATAATAGTCAATATACATCTAATATAATAGTCAATATACATCTAATATAATAGTCAATATACATATTATATAATAGTCAATATACATATTATATAATAGTCAATATACATCTAATATAATAGTCAATATACATCTAATATAATAGTCAATATACATCTAATATATTAGTCAATATACATCTAATATAATAGTCAATATACATCTAATATAATAGTCAATATACATCTAATATATTAGTCAATATCCATATTATATAATAGTCAATATACATCTAATATAATAGTCAATATACATCTAATATAATAGTCAATATACATCTAATATAATAGTCAATATACATATTATATAATAGTCAATATACATCTAATATAATAGTCAACATCCATATTATATAATAGTCAATATACATCTAATATAATAGTCAATATACATCTAATATAATAGTCAATATACATCCAATATAATAGTCAATATACATCTAATATAATAGTCAATATACATCTAATTTAATAGTCAATATACATCTAATATAATAGTCAATATACATCTAATATAATAGTCAATATGCATCTAATATAATAGTCAATATACATCTAATATAATAGTCAATATACATCTAATATAATAGTCAATGTACATCTAATTAATAGTCAATATACATCCAATATAATAGTCAATATACATCTAATTAATAGTCAATATACATCTAATTTAATAGTCAATATACATCTAATATAATAGTCAATATACATCTAATATATTAGTCAATATACATCTAATTTAATAGTCAATATACATCTAATATATTAGTCAATATACATCTAATTTAATAGTCAATATACATCTAATATAATAGTCAATATACATCTAATATAATAGTCAATATACATCTAATTTAATAGTCAATATACATCTAATATAATAGTCAATATACATCTAATATATTAGTCAATATACATCTAATTTAATAGTCAATATACATCTAATATATTAGTCAATATACATCTAATTTAATAGTCAATATACATCTAATATAATAGTCAATATACATCTAATATAATAGTCAATATACATCTAATATAATAGTCAATATACATCTAATATAATAGTCAATATACATATTATATAATAGTCAATATACATATTATATAATAGTCAATATACATCTAATATAATAGTCAATATACATCTAATATAATAGTCAATATACATCTAATATATTAGTCAATATACATCTAATATAATAGTCAATATACATCTAATATAATAGTCAATATACATCTAATATATTAGTCAATATACATATTATATAATAGTCAATATACATCTAATATATTAGTCAATATACATCTAATATAATAGTCAATATACATCTAATATAATAGTCAATATACATCTAATATATTAGTCAATATACATCTAATATATTAGTCAATATCCATCTAATATAATAGTCAATATACATCTAATATAATAGTCAATATACATCTAATATAATAGTCAATATACATCTAATATAATAGTCAATATACATCTAATATAATCATCTAATATAATAGTCAATATACATATTATAACGTCCACATTCACCAAGAGTTGCTGTTTTTGAAAACTGTTTTCCAATTTTAAAATTTACAAAACTGTTGATGGATTTTCTACGGTTTTTCTACTCTTGCATCCTCAAATTTCAGATGAATAGAGGCGAATGGGTCTGATACGAGTATAAAATAATTGAACACAATGCCCAGTGATGGAGATCCGAGTTTTCTTATTAATTGTTTTATTGGGATTAAAGCTTTATTAGCTTGTATAACAAGTCTTTCAAATGCTTTTGACCAATTCAATCTGCTAGAAAACATTAGTTCCAAATAGTTGTAACAAGTTAAAATGTTGATATTCTCATTACCATAAGTCCACTTTTCAAACTTCTTAAGTCTAACAGCGTCTCTGAAAACAAGATTTGCCTTAACCATGTTAACAGTAAGACCCCATTTACCCCCACCCCCCAGTATGTCTATCTTTCTTTGTAATTCTAAAACAGTCTCAGCATAAAGTAATAGAATCATAGTTTGTAATTCATTGTCAATAAAGATTCCAGTTCCACCATTTTCATTCATAATTGGTAATAAATCGTTTAGAAACAAGGAGAAAAGGAAAGGACTTAATATACAACCTTGTCTCACTCCAAGCTTACATTAAAATTATTCACTCAATTAATCTTGGGAAGTTTTACATCTGATTTAATATCTGAATATGCATTTATATATGTTTTTGAATTGGCCAGCATCCTACTATGTACACCATTTTGCAACGATGCATACCACAACCTCTCTCTATCCATTTAATCAAATGCCTTTTTAAAATTGACGTATAAGCAACAGAATCTTCCTCTTTTTTCGAAAGATATTTCTGTATTAAAGATTGCAATATAAAAATATTATCTACTATTGAATAAAACAGACCGCCTGTTCTTCTGGTATCTTATCATAGTTGTTGGCCTACGTATTAAGTCTTTCATTCAAAATTGTAGTAAATAATTTGCTGCAAGTATCTATTAAAATTATTCCTCTATAAATGTTTATATCAAAGGGGTTTCCTTTCTTAAAAAGTGGTATAAAAATAACTTTAAAGAGAAGTGTTATATAAGTACTATGATATATTTTTTATTTTACAAATTCTCCCGGAAGCCCGTCTTCACGTGGTGATTTGCTACTTTTAAGTAAATTTAATGCTTTCAATACTTCATTCTCAGATATTTCTGAGTTAAGAATCTAATTTGTGTCATAGTTATTGTATATATCACAGATACATGTATTATTGTCATGGCTTTTCATAATATTTCTAATCAATGCTGCAAAATTTGAATCCAATTTGACTTTAGATGGATTAATTACACTTTTAAAATACTCGAACCATTCCTATTTTTTTATTTTTTGGCATTTTCAAGTGAGGCACTCTTAGATATCGAATTTACAAGATCGCAAAAATATTTTGCCTCATCACATACATTCTCTAATTTGTTATACAGAGCTTTGATCCAACGTTTGTTTTTATTTCTACATACCTTTTTTTAAAATTTATTTCTGAGCCCCAGAAACGTTTGACAAAATTCCCTTATACCTGTTCTCCTCAACTGATTCAAAAGAGTGTATTTCCTCTTTTTCAAATCCATACATTCCAAATTGTACCAGGACGATTTGAAAATATTTGATTTTCTACAATCTGCTTTAAAACTATCTGATGCATTGTATTTAGGAACATGTTAATACCATGTTCTATAGGAGCAAGTCAATACCCTGTTCTATACGAGCATGTCTATAGCGTTTGTGACAGTGTTTTAATAATCATTAATAAACGACTCTGTGAGTAGCAATTTCTAGTTAGTCATATATAAATTCTGTGCATTCTCATTCCACTTAAAGTGATAATATGGTTGTGTACCTAAATTTATATCATCCAGAGCAGTATTATATTCATATTTGTTTTTAATTGAAACTATGATCGGTAAATGATCCGATTCAGTTCTCGTTTGAACAGTGAGTCTGAAAAACACCAACTACATCACTCTCGATGTCAAAGGAATCAAAACCAACTTGGTGCAATCAGTATAACAATGTGGACGAGGAGAACTTGGTGCAACCAAAATAGCAAAGTAGACGAGGACATTCAAAATAACAATGTAAATGAGGACAATTTAAAATAACTCATGGTACACTGCACAACAGTCAAGCTAAACAGTTTAAAATATCAAGAGAAATATTGTATGCAGGGGAAGAAAAAATCGGTCGGCTGCTTAATTAACTATATTCATGAATAACTTATTTCACTTTTGCAGGGCTATATTGTTGACATAACATTACTCTCCATTAAAGCTATGACAGTCATTTCCTTTTAATAACGTCACGGTGTTGATACAATGCCACAACAAATTTTAATATTGCAACAATAAGAGGGCAATTTGGTTATACTATAATTTTATTTTAGTGTATCACTTTGAAAGCAAGTTACAATGAGCCATCCAACATATAAACAACAATTATATGTTATTCAGACAAGAAACAACTTTCACTTTTCAAGGAACCAAATCGATATCAAGAACCAAGAGATGAACCAAATTAGGAGTCCGATAAAAGAGCATCCACTTTGTAATAATTTATAATTCCTTAGTATGCATTAGAATTATTACGGCCAGGAATATATATATATATATATATATATATATATATATATATATATATATATATATATATATATATATATATATATATATGTATATATATTAAAGCAATAGCCTGATAAAAATAAGTCAGCTGTAGTCTTTAGATCTAACATTATCTATTTACAGAGTCTGTCATACATCATGTTGACATGTTTGCAACTGAAACTGAAAGCGGAGGTGCTAAATAAAATGTAAAATTGCATACATACAATTTTGTTAAAGAAATTCCAATATTTTCTTCATAACTCTGTACCATATCAGGAAAAGCGCAGAGAAGATTTACTTGTCTGGAAATTGGCACTCATTTTGTTCATTTCCCTCCCTTCGAAAAATGAAAAAGATGTTTGCTTATTTCATTAAATGGAAAGTTATAAAATGTTGCATAGCACAAGCAAAACATCAGACTTTTTCATTTGTTTGTGTAAAAGTTTAAATTCAAGATAAAATGTATATGTTGGACAATAAGCGGTCATTTCAAATGAGCGAGCACAACCAAGTTTATTCAGTTTGACTCGACAGATACTGAGAGTACATGAAATTGTCATTAATATTAAACTTTGTCAGCAGATATGACAAAATATTGTTATAATGTGAAAGTAGCAAAATTTTCCATTCAAATATACAAATGACACCAGTTTAGAACTTATACACAATTCCATTTTGAGATCATTAATTGCTCTGAAAAATACGTGCTTTTTTCTCACATTCATTCTTTATACTGTATGTACTTTTTAGACAAAATCAATTAGTTCATCATTAATTTAATCAAGGATGGTAATCATTGTATCTTGTTCAAACTATCTACACCCGCAAATGTTTAAAATAATTCGTTTTAGATCAAATTTACGTTAATATTTGGCTGGTGGTACAAATTTTAATCAAGTTTTCAATTTTTTATTTTTTTTTTGTTGTTGCTGGTTTTAAGGCCCCTTTAAATAAATTAATGCTGAGGAATGAAAGATAAGTGCCTTTCCCAAGGACACACTGAGGCAGTTAGCCCAGGTTGGCCTGGACGGGTATCGAACTCGTGGATTGCGAGTCCGACGCTCTACCAACTAAGCCACCGCGGATCCCCTATCAAATTTTCAAATGTGGATTCATTTGAATCCATCTGTCCCTTAAAAATAAATGAATCTACTTCGGATAAAAGTTTTGAACTGAAGATACTCTCTTTTGGCAGATTTTATTCGCATACTGCTACAAAATTAGACAAAAAGGAAAGAATATAACCGTTTTGTATGTGTTATAACATTAAAGGATTCACACATTGGAAATACATGGTATCATTCAAAGATATGCAGTGAAAATATTGATTCTGCAGAAAGTAGAATAATTTCACAGTCACACAAGCATTAACTTGTGGATCTATCTATCTATCTATCTATCTATCTATCTATCTATCTATCTATCTATCCATCCATCCATCCATCCATCCATCTCTCTATCTATCTATCTATCTATCTATCTATCTATCTATCTATCTATCTATCTATCTATCTATCTATCTATCTATCTATCTATCCATCCATCCATCCATCCATCCATCCATCCATCCATCTATCTATCTATCTATCTATCTATCTATCTATCTATCTATCTATCTATCTATCTATCTATCTATTCACATATATGTATATATATTCATCTATCGATCTATCTAATTACAAGAACAAATAACCTAGACAATATGAAACCAACGGCACATAATCTAGTACTACAACCGTATATATATATATATATATATATATATATATATATATATATATAAAAAAATATATATATATATATATATATATAAATATATATATATATATATATATATATTTATATATTTATATATATATATATATATATATATATATATATATGAAAAAAGTGAATATGTCCATGTGCCGGTTCATATATAGATAAAATTAATATGTTCATCCTTTATTTCTTCAAGCGCTTTCGCATCATCGTCGTTGGTGCTCTCCAGGTAGATACATTATACTTTCAAAGTATTTTTGTAAATAAACTATTTTGACATCATGTGTCATGTGTCGCGAGCGCGCGCGCGCGCGCGCGCGCGCGTGTGTGTGTGTGTGTGTGTGTGTGTGTGTGTGTGTGTGTGTGTGATTTGAAACAGTGGGGTACTACATGTAAACTAATGTTTCAAGCTGAACAATTTAAAGTTTTTCGTCTCGGAGACAAATGACACAAAGGCAAAACGAACACTAAGCGCAGACTTTCGATTGGGAAAAGTATTTACATAATAAGGAAAACCACCATGCAAAATGACGCACAGAGAAAACAACAAGACCAGATGGACGATAAAGTCAAGTACATCTCATTCGTTCGTTAGTAAATTAGGGAAAGAAAGAGTTGTGTTGTTGTTGTCGGCTACATTTCTCACTGGAAAAGGAAGAAATCAAGCTATATATATATATATATATATATATATATATATATATATATATATATATATATCTGTGTGAAGGGAATGAATACGTTTGCGGGTTATTAAAGCGACCGTTGAAGGGACGATGGCTATCAATGTACATTAAAACATAACAGTCTCAATCTATTTTAGGAGGCCATCTGTGGGGACATGAACATTTTTAGTGTCAATCTGGTTTAAGTGGCCATCTGTGGGGAAATTAAAATGTACAGTGTCGATCTGGTTTAAGTGTCCATCTGTGGGGACATTAAAATGTACAGTGTCAATCTGTTTTAAGAGGCCATCTGTGGGGACATTAAAATGTACAGTGTCAATCTGGTTTAAATGGCCATCTGTGGGACATTAAAATGTACAGTGTCAATCTGGTTTAAGGTTTAGGAGGCCATCTGTGGGACATTAAAATATACAGTGTCAATCTGTTTTAAGAGGCCATCTGTAGGGACATTAAAATATACAGTGTCAATCTGTTTTAAGAGGCCATCTGTAGGGACATTAAAATGTACAGTGTCAATCTGGTTTAAATGGCCATCTCTGGGACATTAAAATATACAGTGTCAATCTGTTTTAAGAGGCCATCTGTAGGGACCTTAAAATGTACAGTGTCAATCTGTTTTAAGAGGCCATCTGTAGGGACATTAAAATGTACAGTGTCAATCTGTTTTAAGAGACCATCTGTAGGGACATTAAAATGTACAGTGTCAATCTGGTTTAAATGGCCATCTGCGGGGACATTAAAATGTACAGTGTCAATCTGTTTAAGAGGCTATCTGTGGGACATTAAAATGTTCAGTGTAAATCTGGTTTAAGAGGTCATCTGTGGGGACATTAACAAGTTCAATGTCAATCGTTTTTAACACTCCATCTGTGGGTACCGTCACAAATGGTCCCTGAAGACAGGTGTTCCATTGAAACAAAGGCGTTGAGCATTTAATGTATAAAATGCAGAATCAAATTTTGTGTTCCTCTAAGAGAGGTCATCTTTTACAAAAAAATCGTATTTTGCAAAGGTTTGATTGTATATTGCACCTTATGTTTGCCTATTTCTGTACACAAATTTGCTATAGCTTTTCTTATATAGAAATCCTTTGAGAAAAAGACGACAGTTACAATAGAAGAGCATTCCCACGAGTGTGTCTTGTTCCTGAAGTGTCTTTAGTGGGCTTTTGCGGTCATATTACGAAAATATTCAATACAAGGATATGTCAAACTACCGACACTAATTAGATATGAGATCTTCAACATAGCTCATAGGAAAGCTTAATCTGCAAAATGTTCCAAAGTAATAAAACAGCAGTATGCTGTGAGGAGTAGACAATAAATCGTTCAAGACGGCAAAGTGAAAAGTGTATGCCCTACTTTTTGTATGCAAACAAATTCCTCCGTATAATATTCCGGTTGTTTTGCTTACGTATAGTATTTTTCCTTCAATACCTTGCTTCTAAAGATTTTAATTTTCAGACTTTTTTTATTATTATGATAACTTCTCTTCAAATCTGTGTTCGGTGAAAACAAAACTGATATATGACACAGTAGAGTTTCATTATTTAGATAGATTCTCTTTCCATTTTCATAAATCTTTGGTTTGTTATTTCGAGATTTTTGGTCGGTCCATATATTAAAAATTGGAAAACTAATTTGCATACCGTATATATGATTATTATTGCCTGGTACCCGATCTAAACTGGCAAGCCAATATCATCGGGCGGTAACTAGTAAATCTCAGTCTCCTGATTAGTTAGCCAGTGACGTCATTCACACAAAAGTGACGTAATTTCATTACGGCTAGTTTGGAAAATTCGCCCTGAACTGCGGCGATTAGAAGGCTACCTCCCATCAGCGAGGTGCAAGATGGGTAAAAAGTACGACAATTTTGTACTTTATTCAAAGATGGTGGTTGATAAGTTATCTGCGGTCTACCGGCCACCGGAAGTGTGACGCGGTAGTCAGCGACTGTTTTTTGCAGGCGTCATTACAGCTTTGACAGATTTTAGGAAAAAGGCTTGACTTCCTTAAACCATGGCTATCCCTATTTTGCATGTATCGATACTAAAACATACACACGTACAAAGAGTTACAACAATTTCAACAATAGGAAAGAATTTCGGGCAAACCTTTAATTCTTACGCGTTTAATTGTATAGATTTCACTTCATTTTAGCATGTTTTTCTCCACAACAAAAAATCATCATTTGTATTCAAATGCTGTGGAATATTTTCAAAAGGTAGAATTTTTCATATTCATAAGATTGGAATAGTAAATGAATTGACCTAGATGAGGCAATGATATTGGTTGATACGGTTCGTTGTTTTTTTTCTTGTGCGTTGCCTAGTCTGCATCATCATTATCAAATTTGTATTGCACTGTTGGGATATTGCAAGGTACACGTGTTTTCCGTAATCATGGACATGGTTGGATTGGTATTATCATCCACTAGGATGGTTGATTTGTCGACATCCAGAGTGGTGGGTTTGACGCTACTTTCATTGGAGATAATAGGCTTAGAAAGATAAGTTTTACCTCTGTATCATATATGGTAAGAATCTGCATCATTTTTTAAAAGTCATCTCAATTGTCTAACTTACCTCTAAAAAGATTTAAAATATGGAAACTTGGAAAGGACGGTTTCATGTGCTAAACCTGTTAACTACGAACAAATATTTCCTGATAGCAGGATATCTGATATGCAGTAATGGTATCTGATATCTGATATGCAGTAATGGTATCTGATATCTGATATGCAGTAATGGTATCTGATATCTAATATACAAAACGGTATATAATATCTGATACACAAGAATGGTATCTGATATCTGATATGCAGTAATGGTATCTGATATCTAATATACAAAACGGTATATAATATCTGATACACAAGAATGGTGTCTGATATCTGATATACAAGAATGGTGTCTGATATCTGATAAACAAGAATGGTGTTTGATATCCGATATACAAGAATGGTGTGTGATATCTGATATACAAGAATGGTGTCTGATATCTGATATACAAGAATGGTGTCTGATATCCGATATACAAGAATGGTGTCTGATATCTGATATACAAGAATGGTGTCTGATATATACAATACCAGTACAAGTTAGAGTTCAATTATAAAAGTTTTAGCGTATTATTATAATGAAACACTGGATTAATCTACTGAACTATATTAATTCTCTTCAAATCAACTGATCGATCCATTCGGTAGTGAACTTCTGGACCAATAAACTTTTTAACTGGCACGAATAAACTGCAAATAATATGCTTGGTTTAAACGGCCGCTTTCCTCTCACAAGTAACCTTACATCTTGACTTTTCGTGACAAATACACGTAAACTTCTTAAAATGCATAATTATTATTGATAAATAATGATGGACCAGCCTACAGTTAAAATTATCATCAACCTGATTCTAATCAGATCTCCACAGTCCTACGTGGAGATCTGACAGACACCGATAAAAGTTCATGTTTTGGTGACCTCTGGAAATCTCCGTCCCCTTTTTTTTCAGTGGCGTATCAGATAAAGCGTTGAATTTCGTGTTGCATTTTTTAGTTACGATATGTTCCAAATAACGTGTGTCACTTTCATAAATTTGAAAGCTATGATTTGATTGGTGAACCACAAGGTCAACAGAACATGACCTCTTATCGGTTGTTCATCAGATCTCGACGTAGCTCTGTGCAGATCTGATTTTAATCATACTGAATTATCATAGCCAACAATAAGATTTCCCGCCAAGAACAAATTCCAAACACACACATTTTTGGCCCGAATTATTTGTGGTAAATTAGGTTCCCTTGCAATTACAGTGGGAGATATATGTAATGTGCGTTTCCGAAATGAAAAAGACTGCAGTTTCTCATTAATTCGTTTAATCATTCGTTCATTCATTCATTCATTCATTCATTCATTTATTCATTCATTCATTCATTCATTCATTCATTCATTCTCGATTTATCGCCAATTTATCCACTTAACATTCAAAAACGGTATAAATGTTATATATTTTGGACCTTGAGCCCCGTTCCGCGTGCTTTTTCTTTTTTTTTTTTTTTTTTTTTTTTTTTTTTTTTTTTTTTTTGCAAAACTATTCAAGTCACGGGTGAAAATGTAGTGTTAGCTGTTTTAAGTAGTTACTTATGGGAAGGGGAGAACGTGGGCTTGTAGGAAAGGTTAATTCATAGGGACTATGAGAATAGGGCTGTTTGAGACAAGTGACCGCAAAATGGAGGTGACTTTTCAGGCTGGTTTGACAGCAGTTACAAAAACCTTTTCCGAAATATTGGCAACATGAAAATCGCCAAACAACTAAAAAAAACCATTGTTTCCAAATCCCAAAATGTTTCCTATGTTGTTTAACCCCAAAGTTGAAGTCCTTGGCTATGCCTAGAAAGAAGATAATTGGTCTGTTGGCTTTAGTACTATTCCTAGCTTTCTTTGGCTGTCTCCAAATTTGTGTGGTATTATTTCTGGTACACTCACAACAATACTGGTACGATCGTTCTAAGTTATCTGGCCAGATTATAGTACTTTGTTACTTGATCTTGTTCCTTGTGTGCAGCATGGGAGTCCATTGGTATTGCTAGGCATATATGGGAGTCCCTTGGTATTGCTATGCATATATGGGAGTCCCTTGGTATTGCTATGCATATATGGTAGTCCCCTGGTATTGCTGTGCATATCGGTCAAGTTCTTTTCCTTGCCTACAAGGCATATGACAGGCCTACTATGCCGTATCCTGTGGTCGGTTTGGGTATTGAAATCTCACACTTCTACTTGTTATCTTCAGACATTTTCAATGCCTTGTGTTAGTTCCACTTGTTTTGCTAGAGCTAATTTATTATATCAATTAGTATTCAACCAGACTGGCATGCTGTATTCACTGATCACGGGACCGACTATCTCATCTCTGCTCCTACATAATGTTCATCACAATGAGACATGTCAATAACCAAATCTTAAAATAATAATAATAATAATAATAATAATAATAATAATAATAATAATAATAATACAAAATATTATTATGTATGTATTGTTATCAATGTGTGTATGTATGTATGTATGTATGTATGTATGTATGTATGTATGTATGTATGTATGTATGTATGTATGTATGTATGTATGTATGTATGTATCTATGTATGTATGTATGTATTATTATTATTATTGTCGTCGTGTGAATCAAGAACACTACACCAACCCATTTCATATCCGCCTTTGTCTTATTTTAATCCCAATTTCTGACATATTGATTATGATAAGATCTATATTCGTCTGTTTATTTTTTCGGATTAAATTTGTGTAGTCGTGTTCGAATAGCATATAGTTAATCGAATCCTTCTAATAAAATCGTTCAGTCTAAAATTTAAATCTGAAAACGATTGTAAGAGTCCTAACGTGTATTTAATTTGTGCTCCCCCTCTCTCTGTCTCTGTCTCTGTCTGTCTGTCTCTCTCTCTCTCTATATATATATAGAGAGAGAGACAGACAGACAGACAGACAGACAGAGACAGAGACAGAAACAGAGACAGACAGACTGACAGACAGACAGACAGAGACCGAGGCAGACAGAGATAAAGACAGACAGAGACAGCGTACTTAAAGGTAATTTGTGTATATTTTTTAATTTTTTTTTAAAATCTAATTTTAGGCATAATTTGTAATTGTCAATAACATAGCTGTAAATTCTTCACGTGGATACTAAAGTACTTCGTATTTCAGTGTGGTTTACTTTTTCTGCATCTTAATGTGATACATCTGAAAAGTTATATTTGCTCCATGTCGATGTGCCTGCTCAAAATAAATAAATGAATAAATAGACTCCAGGAACCAAGTGGGCTTCTCTGTCACAGTTTCAATCATATGTTTCTTTATAAGCATGCCTGTATGTTTGTCAGATTTCGGTGTCTCCCTATCTCCGATTGTTTCTTTGCTTATATGTTTTTTGGGGATTTAACGTCATTTTAGCACATGATAGGCCATAAAAGGCGGTTAGTATATTTGGTGGAGGAAGAACTAGGGAAAGACCCCGGGAAGAACCACCTGTTACGGAATTATGTATATGGAATCTATAATGTTCTTAAACTATTGGCCTATGACTCTATTTTAAAATTGTGTCAAATAGTGAGCCATATTCAGTGGTGTACTGTCCATTGGGCATACCGGGACAAATCCCGGTGGGCCGCCGCAAAAAAATCCGTTTTTACCGGTGTTTTACTGGTGTTAGCAAAACCCCGGGCCTGTCCCGGCAGACCGCCGCATCGGTGGGCCGGTGGGCCGTCAAAACAATCCGTTTTTACCGGTGTTTTGCTGGTGTGAGCAAAACCCCGGGCCTGTCCAGGCAGATAAGTCCAGGGCCAAGTTGCTTACCCAGTACACTCCTGGTCATATTTAAGTTGGGCTTATTTGTAATATTAATCAAATAACAACATGTTTACTGACCTTTTGTTCAAGGTCAGAGCTGTTTACTGCACCTGGAGTAATTTTCCATGAAATCGACGCATTTAGTATTGCATTCTGGGTTGTAATATGACACGTTTCCTGTTGTGAACTGTGCCATTTGCAAGTTGTATAAAAGACCTGAATATACGAATTATTTCCATTTCATTTTAGATCTTGAGTTGAAAAGAACTGTTTTTTTATGATCAGCTTTTGGAATCATCAGGATGTTTGAAATAATAACCGTGCAAGAGCTGGAATCCTGTAATGCTGCTGTAATTCCACGCTGTAAAGATAATTCGAAAGGAATTATGTATTAGACCATTCATCAGAGCTACCTGGAGTTATATTTAGGACTTTCTCGGATGCCTCTGAATATTCTTAAAGATGATCTGACATTATCGTTGGTACATCGGAACATTACAGACTCATTCATTCGGAACCATCATCTATTGGGAACATTCGTTCATTACAAAGACTCATCTATTCGGAACATTCGTTCATTTCGAAGATTCATTTGGAACAATCATTAACTTGGAACATTCATTCACTTGGAACATTTTATAGTTTATGTATATACAGGAATTGTGATTAAGACACTAATAATTGATGGATTATTTGGATTTTAATACACGATACTGTAAGTGTATTTTGATTTTCACATTTTTACAAACATTGTTGGTTTCACTTTCTTTTTGTTACGTTTGTTCGAGCCATAGAGTCGTAACACCACCCCACGTTGGCCGAGAGGAGACTCGAACCCACGCGAACAGAGGTGAGATGTCAGTGATCTGTAAAGGCCTTAGATGACTCGGCCACACGGGGACCCATGTATATATGTATGTATGTATGTATGTATGTATGTATGTATGTATGTATGTATGTATGTATGTATGTATGTATGTATGTATGTATGTATGTATGTATGTAACTATGTATGTATGTATGTATGTATGTATGTATGTATGTATGTATGTATGTGTGTATGTATGTATGTATGTATGTATGTATGTATGTATGTATGTATGTATGTATGTATGTATGTATGTGTGTGTGTATGTATGTATGTATGTATGTATGTGTGTATGTGTGTGTATGTATGTATGTATGTATGTATGTATGTATGTATGTATGTATGTATGTATGTATGTATGTATGTATGTATGTATGTATGTGTGTATGGATGGATGGATGCATGCATATGTATGTATGTATGTATGTATGTATGTATGTATGTATGTATGTATGTATGTATGTATGTATGTATGTATGTATGTATGTATGTATGTATGTATGTATGTGTGTCACTATGTTCGTCGTTTGTTTCTATTCATGAATATTTGAAAGTGTACGGTTTGGTACCTATATAAAAAAAAGATAAAATACTATTTTAGACCTTCGATTTTTAGACCTTATAATCATGTCAGGAAAGGATATGTCTTGATATTAAAATTAGGTAGTTGAATTTAACAACAACGCGGTTTCCTTCAGTGTGAAGCATCGAAAGGATAGTGTAACTTATTTATCAAAAGGATAGTTCTCTCTTTGAAACACGACAAGGGTGGGTCCAGAAATATCGTTTAAAATAAAGCGTGAACAAGTAGTCGAGGAGTCTGTGGGATTGAACCGCTGATGGGAGCCTAAGGGGAAAAAGTATTTTAAACATTTACATGTCAAAATTTAAATTTGTAAATGAATAGACTATTTTATCAAAGAAACGTTCCGGTTTTCATATGAGGGTAGGGGTGGGTTGGCGCCAACTCTGTGCCATCGATCCGTCCCTGGCACGTTTTCATTAACATCATATGTTCATTTGTTCATTTTCAGGTTTTGTTCAATGAAATGTCGATGCAAAAGAATATGTCGACAATGCAAAACAATAAATATACATATGAAAGCAATTGGACCATTTTCTCCAACTCGTTGATTGACAACATCTTACCTCCAGGCGAACGTTTACTTAGAGCATTCTCCATTAACTTAAAAGGAGACCATCTGTCTATCATTCAATTTATCTATCTATTATCAGTCTGTATGTGTGCATGTATATATGCTTGCATGCTTTATTAACGTTAGAAAGCAAATTAAATGTGTAATGTCTTGGTTTAAAAATTAAAGTTTACAAACATGACAATTATCCTATAATAGAGCCACCAACTCTTCAAAACTCATACCAACTTTTTTTTGTCTCCAATCATTTTATATATTTGAAAAAAATTACCCAGAATTCTTAGAACGTGAAAGTATTTAATCTCACTCATTTTTATATGTTTCTGATCAATCAGATATTTTTCTGATCACTTTGGAACACACGAAAATTTCCTTCATTTCTTAAGTGTGAACTATATTGCAGATACTATTAGTACACGTGTGTAAATATCAGAAATACTCTAAGTCAACAAGGCCATTTATGAAAATGAAATGAGGCTTCAAGGCAGGATTTTCTTTTGTTTCAGTAACATACATTACAACTTTTAGAAATGCAATTAGCCTTATTTAAAATACAACAGTATTACCAAAGTTAATTCAGAAAAAAATTAATTGAAAAATCTACATGTACATATACATAATATCATGCATTCTTTTCGTCAAGCTGCATTTATCTCAACATAAATAGACGAGTATTAGTCCAAATTACACTCTGTAATTTAATAAGAATTTGTACATTCCAAAATGAAGGGATGTCAATAAAACAGTCAAGAATATAATTGAAATATCACAACGACGACTTTTATTCTCATAAAACATACATATGTAAAATTCTTAACGTTCGTATGGCATGGACTAAACATAAATGAAGCCAAACTATTTAAACTGAGCGCAGATGTGAACAGGGGACTTTACTAGATCAACTGTCTATATAAATGTATTGGATGGAAAGTGAACAAATGTTAATGTAACGTAAGAAAGGAACCTTAAGTAGTAGCAACTTCATTTGTGCATATTTTGAAAATGCTATACGTCTATGTGAAAATATGTTAGACATATTGCCCATCAGACTGATTTCTATTTTTAGAATGTTGTCTAGTATCATAACATCACATTCCGTGACAAGCAAAATATTCATACAAATGATAAAGCAAAAACTGGAATTGTAGCTAAAGAGTGTACACCAATGTAGCTAAAGAGTGTACACTAATGTAACTAAAGAGTGTACACCAATGTAACTAAAGAGTGTACACCAAAGTAACTAAAGAGTGTACACCAATATAGGTCATTCTGCATTTCTTACATCCTGTACCGAAGTCTGTTCTAAACAGAAAATAATGCCTTTATACAACAACAAGTTGTAACATCATATAATGAATAGCACTTTACCGCATTCTGTTTATTTTCGCAGAATTCGGGATAGAATCGCATTTACGATATTAGATAGCCGCGATTTCCACCTTATTAGGAAATGCGAAATGCAAGATGTGACAGGTCTGCTATTTGACATCGTGAAACTGCGAAATTCAGTAGCCACGAATAAAGTAGTTGTTTGTTGTTGTTGTTGTTTTGTTTTACAGCTTTACAATCTGCAACAACTTGTGGTGGTCCTATCTCGAGACAATTTTAGTACAAATGATGCATCTGAATGTAGGTAAAACAGGCACAGTGTAAGATGTGGTAGATCATCTGTCCGAATATTCTTCAAATCAACTTGTCAGAAACGGATATTTCAAAGATTCATTCTGTTTGCTCAGAGACGTCAAAAACCTACACTCCGCACATCAAATTACATAGAGTTTCTTCAACAAAGAAATTTTATATTGCTGTTATTATGATCAATGTGAATGGATTTCATGATAAAGTTCTGTGTTGTGGCAAATTTGCATCCACCGAATCGAGCGTGTCCCCGATTTTGCGCAGTGAAGCTTATGTTAAGTGTTAGCTTCATCGGCTTCATATTTGAGACGCCATCGTTAATTGTTCTATTTTACCTCCATAAAAGCCCCATTTGTCTGTGTGTCTGTGACACCAATAATGCAGACAATGTATACATTGTTGTTAAACGTTTATTTAATACCCTGAGAATCCGTTAAAAAAGCTAATTTCCGTCATACAAGTAGCCATTTTTGTTCTCTACCAAACTTGACCGATAAGAGACGCAATATTATTTCATTATACATTATTGTAGAGTACAGTATCTGGCCAAAAGAACATTCCCACTTCCAAACTCAATAAACCTATAGAATAATTGACAATTTTGATAGGGCTATGTTTTTAGATTTTGACGAATTTAATATCTGAATTCTCAGTTTGTAACACTCTATCAGTTAACTTTTAATAAAAATAAATATAGAAATCGCAATGTATTTTGACTACCTGTACTAAATTCGTGTGTAATTATTATGTAGACTTACGGCGATTGGAACGTTCCAGATGTATTGCCCATTTATGTAATGATCTCTTCCAACATTTAGTCTATGAGATTTTCAAAAGTGGGAACTTTTTAACTGTTCATTTTTTGGGTTCTAATATGACATATCTGATTCTCTACAAATTAACAGCATCCATTATAAAATGCATACTAATTTTTAACGGTCAAAGCTTGGAGAAATATATTGTTCAATACATTTGAAATTATCAAATATTGCTGTTAAGGTGAGCATGAAGTTGGTTCATCCGGTTCCGAAGGCGATGTCGTTGTGATTTTATCTGAGTCATTTTCCGCTTTTGTCCGATCAGGCCCACACAATTTAGGAATATTGTTTTCCTTTTTCCATTTCATTCTTCTATTTTGAAACCAAATTTTAATTTGTCTCTCCGTGAGTCCTAACATGTGAGCAATTTCTATCCGTCTTCTTCTTGTCAAATATCGATTGAAATGGAATTCCTTTTCCAGTTCTAAGGTTTGGTACCGCGTGTAAGTCTGCCTCGTTCTTTTCTGTTCATACGCCACTTCCGCTGTGAACAAGAAAGAACAAAAGAAAATAAAGTTTGGTTCCTCACATAAGCAAAATGATACAGGAAGAGAGGAGGGGTTAATCAGAAACAGTTAACAGCTTATGAGTTCCTCTTTAGTAAATATTGTAAACAGAAAAAAATTGCACAAGGAGAGCAATTAAGAATGCAATTATGACTTTATTCTTCGATGTGAATTCAATTATGTTAATCGATATAGACTTAATATACATGCATGCAAAAATATTAAATGGTTAGGAATATATATCAGTGCTTTCAAGCCGTAGAAAGGAGACGATGTAAAATATGTTATTTGAGCCTTCAGCTCGTCCTTTTAGTTTTCTTTCTGCTTCAGAAACCTAATAAACCTTATTTGTTTTTTTTAATTTTTATATTTAGTTTTTTAAAAATATTGCATTTAATTTTAGTTGTTTAAGAATTGAACTCCATATTTTACAGAATTCATGAAGTCCTGAAGCTTGAAAATGAATTAATCGATGTAAGAACGACGGTAACAAAGCTATGCCTTGTGTGTAATCGACTTTCATGTTTCATGACTTCGTGAATCCTGTACAGAATTGTAATTACAAATAGTTATAAAAAAATAACGAATCTCAAGAAACAAATAACAGAATAATATATTAACCATTGTTGAAATATTTTGGCAAAACACACAAGAAGGACACACGAATACTTAAATAGTTCCTTTCTGGTGTTGTGAACTAATGTGGTGCGACATTAACCAGTCTAAATGCTTGTTACAAAGGCGTTGGTACAAAAATTATAATTATATGCAAGTGTCTGCTGGTAATTCTAGTTATGTATTTTATTCACTTCCATTTCTGAATATTTAGTTAGTTACTCTTTCATAAATACTTTTAACATAGTTGCTTACTTTTCCTTTAAAATAATGTTAATTGTGGATATGACATAACTTGGTTATGTTTCTTACTTTTCGGTTACCCATAAATCTCATCATGTCATCATGTATATACGATGCCCCAGTCTGGTCCTTTATGACCATGCTTTGAATGCCTTCTGATTTTTTTTCTGATTTTTTTTTAGCGTGTTGTTTGTTAATTAGTGTTGATGAATACTGTTTTATGGCAGACTTGTCGCTCATAAACCTGTATGATGTGGGTTTTATACAGTCAAACCTGGTCAAGCGACGATCTGCATATAGCGACCACCATAGTTCAGTACCTTCAAACTGTCCTATATAGTTTGACTGCATATAGCGATCACCTGCTCAGCACGACCAGCGACCGCTATTTTTCAGTCCCGTAGCGACCGTTGATTATAACGGGTGAAAATAATGTCCCTTTTCTGAATTAATTTAATGCACTTTAAAAGCATACTATTTTTTCCTTTTATTATGTATGTATGTATGTATGCATGTATGTATGTATGTATGTATGTATGTATGTATGTATGTATGTGTATATATATGTATGCATGTATGTATATATATATATATATATATATATATATATATATATATATATATATATATATATGTGTGTGTATATATATATATGTGTGTGTGTGTGCGTGTGTGTACGTGTGTCCGTCCATCCATTTATGCTTCATTTCTTTTAATCCATTTACATGACTCATACAACACACACCTGTCTATAAAAACTGATTTTCTGTGGTTCACTGATCTGTCGTTATTGACAGGTTTGACAAATATGTTTTTGATAGTACATGTTTGGGAGATATCATTATTTCCTGGTCATTGTTTAAGGCAAGTGTACACCTACCTTTATTGCTTTTTAAAAATGTATTAGTCCTTTGTGAGGGGCAATTAAGATCTCTGTCAAACAAAATAATATTTGAGGAAATTTCTGGGCACTCTGTTCTACAAGGTAAGATTATTGACAAACATTTTCATATTTCAAAAGAAGAAAAAGGTCAAAGGAAGTGAATGAGCTACTTGTACCCATTTTAGAACAATGATAACTCCTGTTTTAACCAGCTTTGTGTAGTTTATGCAGGACTTAATTACGACAGAGCCGGAATCTCTTACCAACAGTAGCAGCGGCAACAAAATAATTTTTGGCAGCAGAAGGAAATATGCATGTAGTATTATGTAGGTGTTGCTATATTTGGACAGACTGACAATTTTCCGGAATTTTGGACTGACTGACATTACATTTTGCCGGAATTTTGGACAGACTGACAATTTTCCGGAATTTTGGACTGACTGACATTACATTTTTCCGGAATTTTGGATAGACTGACAATTTTCCGGAAATATACTTCACACTATTTAATATGATGATTTCTGACTTAGCAATAGCAGCAAAATTCGATTTTTTAGGATGGGGACAATAATTTGAATTTTGGCTAAGAAACATGTTATGGTAAACTTTACGGAAATCCATGAGAAAAATTAACACTGTTTTCTTTAAGTCATTGTCTTTAGAACTGTTATCTTGTATTCATTTAAAAAGTTCTTCACTAATTTTGGAAATGAAGATGTCTAATCATTCTAGCGAGCAGTTTTACATAATATTACTTGCAGAAAATGGTGTGTATCGTATCCTGGGCTGTGTTTTGATGGTGCCATGATCTGGAACAAGTTTCACTTTGATCTCTGGTCAGCCGTTTTGGCGACCTTGTTTGTGTTCGTCTGACGTCTTTGGTCAGATCAAAGTGTAACCGAGATTTATATTCCATTCAACAGAATTAAGATGGGGAACATATGGGGGCTACTGAAGCAAGATGGCCCATAGGAGGTCGATATATTTATTCCTTCTCGACCCGTTTTGGCACGTGAACCCGTGTTTATCTCCCGGAACAGACACCTTTGATCAAAGCGCCAAATCAGGCGTTTTGCACTCCTGTTCCATATAATTTTTAGTATATACATGTCCAGGGTACCGGATGCAAATGCTGTACACTCTAAGGGATTCCTGTAGAAACAACTATTATCTGAGACAAGATTCCTCAACAGACTTCATATTTCCCAATATAATTATAAACTGCAATACTCAAAGTCAATTCTGTTTCTCCGAATTTGTAAGTACATATTCGGAACACAGAAAAAATCTCTATCATGACTTGATATTTATGGTTCCTAGTATCAGAACTTATAGCATGGCTAAACGTCACAGATACAACTTGCCCACTGTGGAGGACCCAACAAACATGGTGCCTTAATTATATTGTTTGGCAAAGATTAGATGATTATATAAAAAAAATTGAAGTTTTTAAACTTAAAGAAATGGCTGAGTGGAAAGAAGAAGAACACCACGACGATGATGATGATGATTAGGAGGAGGATCAGAAGAAGAAGATGACGATGATAATGATTATTCAAAATTTGAGAAAGAAGCATTGCAGTTGTTTTGGAATAAAAAATTCTGGTCTGATAACACTATAATAAATTTACGTAATAACAAAAACATAGACTGATGACT
Source organism: Margaritifera margaritifera (assembly GCA_029931535.1). Classification (NCBI taxonomy): domain Eukaryota; kingdom Metazoa; phylum Mollusca; class Bivalvia; order Unionida; family Margaritiferidae; genus Margaritifera; species Margaritifera margaritifera. Next base: position 2,043,229 of record JAQPZY010001345.1, read on the forward strand.
CATTTATTTCAATTTACAAGTTCAGCCGCATTTTCTCAAATAAAAGACAAATCAAAAAGAAAGAAAAAATTGATATACACTATAGCCTTTTTTTTTTTTTTTTGATCTGTCATGAAAACGGCTAGATGACGTGTTAGCATATTTGTGTTATAGTTCTGTTATTGGTTTATTGAACTCAGTGTATTCTATAAAAAGATGATAAATTGTCATTAATTGATTAAATCGTTTTCACAGAAAATATATGAATGTTCTGGGGCAAACATGATTATTTGAATGTATGCTTATAAAATTGCCTCTATCACCCTCTGTTAATTTATACAGGAACTGCATTTTTTTTAAAAACTGCTTTGCGTGACATGGGGCCGGATGACACTGGATAATGCATTGATTTCTATATTGATTAGAAAGCTGAGATAGATATTGCCAGTGATAAATAACTCACATAGTAGTTGGGCTACATGGTCACTAGACAGCGCGCGCGCGAGAGAGAGAGAGAGAGAGAGAGAGAGAGAGAGAGAGAGAGGGGGGGGGGATAGTTAGGCTGATTTTCTATTTGTTCCTGTTGTTATTCTTGGTATGATTGTTCTTGTTGTTGCCTTTTGTTGTGGAAGTTATTGTCGCCTTTACTGCTGACTTTATATCACTGTTGTTAAAAAAAAATTCTCCCACTTATTTTATATGAATATTTATCAGGTAAATATTACTTCAGAAATTGTGCTTTGATGTTTATTGTTGTTGCTTTTCTTCTTCTACTTCTTCTTCTTCTTCTTCTTCTTATTATTATTATTATTACTTATCGTCATAATCATCGTTATTGTTGCTTTTGTTATTATTATTATCATCATTATAATTGTTGTTGTTAATATTGTTTATTATTATTATTATTATTATTATTATTATTATTATTATTATTATTATTATTATTATTATTATTATTATTATTATTATTATTATTATTATTGTTGTTGTTGTTGTTATCTTATTTTTATTTTGGTAGTCCAGACTATATCTCCAGACCTCGCAGGGAGAATAGATCACATTTGCATGATTAATATTTTTATTTTCTTTCAGCTTTGTATATAAAAAATAAATGATCTTTCAAACATGTTTGTTTTAATATTTTAACATCAGAAAAATTAATTCCACTAAAACAGATATCAGGTGTCATGTCTATTTCACAACATTATTTGTCCCTAACTCTTGGAGAACTTTTGAATAAATGTGAATAAATAAATAAATAAATAAATAAATAAATAAATAAATAAATAAATAAATAAATAAATAAATAAATAAAGAAAGAAAGAAAGAAAGAAAGAAGCAATAAATACATAATAAAATACAAATGTCTTTAGGTAGCATAAGCAACTGGATGTCTGCAAGGAAAAATAAATAATGAACTGAAACTCATGTATGCGTATGCACATGTTTGACAATACAAATTCAAGAGTTTATATATATCTCAAACAAAAAGAGAGAGTTGAAACAACAAAATTGTTCTTCAGCACCATGTTATTTGTTCTTAATTTCACTAAAAACAAGACAAATACTTCTCATTTGCCAACAATCATGAGTCAGTCATCAAATAAAGATAAAGTCAAAACAAATATGAACGCTTTCATGCTATTAAAGTATCATTCCAATAAGTTACATCTACTGAGGCTCAGTTGATATATAATTCGAGTGATTTTGTTAAAAGTGTTTTTGCTTGGATATTGCATAATAAGAACTCAAGCAAGAATAACTTAGTAAAGAGTATGAGCAATCAAGATATGTGAAAATCCGCCATTTACAAATACCGAGCACAAGCAGTTTATGAACTATACATTTCCCAGAATACTTCAAGCCCATTTTCGTCAAAATTAAATGTTTAAATATCCACCCTATATGATCTATTTAAGTAAGAAGATATGACATTTTAGTGATTAAATATGAAAGAAATAAAAATATGCAAAGGAATAACCTCCCAGAAGAGCCAAACATGTATTCGTAGTTTTCTGATGAATTGATTGACTCAATAGTTGTCCATATCGCTCATTCAACGTCAATAGTAAATGCTATCCAAGAAGGCGTCAGTTTTTCATCTGAGGGGAAATTAATGTCACGAAAATCATAATAACATTTATTCAGCCGATTTACAAAGCTTTTGTTTAAATAATTCAGAAAATATAGTCTGTTTAATTCCTATTATAACCCTGAGTTTTCACTTTTACCCAAAATCAACACAATATTTGGTCTAACGCATGTGCGTAATTACACAAGAAATTTGGAAATTCTCATGAACTAACTTTATTTTATTTCATTTTTTGTAAATTATATCTAAATTTGCAAAAAGTGCTCACTACACAAATGGGGATAAGTGCACTTCCTGATACAGCCAAATTTGACGTCATTTCAGGTGTATGCATATAATATTGTTTAGTAACCTTCACCTGAAACTGATTTACATTGAGGGCAAGCCACCCAAGTTATGAGATGGTCAAGCAGGTACTTGCAGGTAGCACACAGGTTGTGTCAAAGACAATTGGCATAAGTAGAAATGTTTAATTTGCCCCAAACCTTCTTCTTTTTCATGACCAATATTTAATACATTCATATACATTGACTTGTACATAAATAATATGTGTATTACATGATATGAGTTTTTTAATTTAAGCCAGCTTTTCTTATTGTGTTTTAATTATCTCGTTCTAATTTGAAATAACCCCTCACACAAATACAAGAATGCAGATGCAACTTGTGCTCACCTACGTACAGAGAATGACACTGCCAAACAAAATATAGATTTAAAAAAAAAAAAAAAAAAAGGATTTGTCAAATAAATGAGGAAAACCCAAAACTTCTTGGATAGTTTCATATGTCAACAGCAATTACAATGAGAATTTAAAAGTTCTGCTGCAAGAAATGGATATTGATATAAATTGAAGAAACTATGTAATCTTAGCACTGATACGGTCTACACTGATATTGAGAATCTACTACCAAAAATGGGTAACGTGCGAGTAAACTTAATATATTCATATACTGGAGACCGGGTTCTTATCTGTATGCTGAGTTCATGGATTTTTCCAACAATGTCTACATTACCTAAGGAATGACCAAAAACAGTCATTTCCACCGCATTCTCTCTTAACCAATTATAATTGCACAATTGTGAACAAATGCTTCGGCGTTGTTGTTAGCACCATCGACAATTTCAAAAGTACAAATGAAAATGAGGAAAAGAAAAAGCTGTTTATGCTGATTTTTCGATGCATCTGTATTGTTTTTACAGGTAAATTGTTATTTATCTACCTACATATATCTTGCCTCCTTTGGATTTGGATCAACCTCCTCAATGGCACTTTTTATTATACACAAATAAATGTGTAAGAGTGGGTGAACAAAATAAAAACGTATCTTGCACATTTGATTGGATGCCGTCTGTTAATTTGTAAGTTATTCTTCTATAGTTTAAATACATACTAATTGATATTTTAGTCTTATTACATCATTTGCTGTCACACACTCCTAATGGTAAGCTGACCCACAAATTGACCTAACCACGCCTACTAATTACGAAACAATTAGAGCATTTTATGACACTTGCCCTATGTGAATTAGTGCTAACATTTTAATGTAACCTGAAAATTTCATGAAAAATGGTTGAAAAAATGTAATGACGATTTTAATTTGTAGATGATATATATAGGCAGTCGGCTAGGTGACAGACATTAGGCCTGAATGTCCGACAAGCTTCCAATGCGCTGTAAGAGGTATCGGAACTTTTTAGGGTTTGACTGACATACGGTGATAGGTTAAGTAACTGACTATGATTTGAATTATCCAAGATTTTGGCCAAAAAGCAAAGTTATACATGGTGATATACGGAAGGTCGATAATCTTGAATCGAAAGAAAGGTTGATTTACGTTGCATGAGGTACATTCATCACAATAATTGTAAACAGCAAACAGATTCGGTATAAAATAACGTAAACGTTATATTCAAAAATCTTTCTGACAAGATCTCCCCTGGTCTTGATATCAATTCGATAGTTTATTATCATAATCATTTACATACTTATAGATTACATATTACAAATACTGCGTAGTTATCAAATGCTAAAAGGTAATATCAACCTGTTAAAAAAATTCACGCTTCCATAATTGTCGATGCCAAATAAATCAACTTCTGTTTGGTAATATATACCTTAATGTACTAATCATCTACAATTTCAAAAGGTATTTTACACCTGTAATTTTCTCGTTTACTTCTGTAATTAATTGTACATCCATGTCAAAGACCTTTTCACCGGTTCACCTTTCTGATATGAAGCATTTGTTAAAGACTTACTCTGGACGTACTTATCTACGACCTATCTATCGACAAGACGTAAATGTCTGCAAAGATATATAGGAATCTCTGAGTGTCACGGTTATATTTATTATTCTGTTGAATTGCAAAAACTACATACAGATGTTGTAGAACTGCGAGTAGCAGCTGGAGTAGTAGTAGTAATGATAACTATAGTTTTTAACATTTGCATTATTACCAAATCAGTGCTAGGAATAATATACACATATATATAGGGATCATACGGCCTTCCCCATTCCTCTTACTACCCCCCTCCCCCTCCTCATTTCAATATCTCTTCCATCACCTTTTCATCAGCATCATCATCATCATCATTTTTCTTCTTATTATTCTTATTCGTCTTCCTCTTCTTCTTTTTCCTACTGCTGATTCTCTCGTAATATGCAAAACCTCATTTCCTATTTACTCTCCTCCACCTCTTCTTGCTGCTGCTGGTTCTTTCCCAGTAGCTACTACATTTCGTATCTTTTTTTTCTTAGGTCTACTGTTACTAATTCTACAGCTGCTGCTGCCAGGTGTAATCATCTTCTAGAAACAGTTGTTTATGTATACCAATAAAAAAAAAAAAACAAAGAAAAATATTGTCTAAGTACACTTTATAATAACTCCCCAATCTTAGATTTATTTATCATTTCAGTTTGTTTAGACCCATGACTTCGTCAACGCAATTGTAAATTAGGCATGTTTAAAACAAAATCTCAATATTTTCCTTCCGTTTATTTTTTTTTTTTTTTTTTTTTTTTTTTTAGTTAGAAACTTTGTATGGCATTTCACATAAGAAATTGTCTTGATATTCATATATACTGCATTTCTGGTGATGTTTCACGCTAAACCATTTGCATACAAATGAAATCGATTACCTCTAAATGTATGCATACAACAGTGCTGAATTTTGTATATGCTGGCAAAAACCTTATGTACGAACCATAAAAAAATCTGTGTAACATGCGCTCATACATAAATATTTAATTTTTTTAACAAGTTGAATATATGTATAAATTCAACGACTTCTCTTGAATCAATTGAAAGTTTAAAAAGAAAGCAAACAAAATAAAATATTCTCCCACCCAATTATTTGCTTTCAACACATTTGCTGCGTCATGAAAATGCCAGTTATGTTTTGTTTTAAAATTCTTAAACTTTAACCCTGAAATTGTTTAAGGATATTACAGACCAATTAACCTATCCTTTTGCATCAGAATAAAACAGTCTCGATTGATACAAACATAAGGAATAAATGGGTAAATACGTGCTTATTTCTTTATAAAAATGTAACTGAACATTTACTATTGATATTGTTTATTTTTACAATCAGAAATCAAAAATGAGGCGCCGTGAAAATTCAAACAATATATGCAGATTTTCACTTATCAGCTTTTTCCTTGATCTCTCTATCCCTTAATGATCGATCAAACAGGTCTCTTTGATGCATCAAATGAAAGGGAGATGGTTTTACCGTGTAATTGGTTGTAGACTTGCCCATAGGTTCGCTTGTTTGGAAAGTACGGACCTATTATAAAAACCGTGTAAAAAATTATTATTGCTTGAAGACACAAGAATTTTCCATAATGGTCGGCACGTTTGAATCTAACGATAAATATTAATCAGATCGTTGCAAGACGGTTAAAGGAAGGCCAAGGGCCGTAGGGATTACCTTAGTGACAAAACAATTTTATCCATACACACTATCGCCGAGGACATCGTGATTTATATGCGATAAAGGGGAGATAAATCGCATTAGACTAAGATAAACTAGACAACAGGTTTAGTTGACAACAATCTCGTTCTTGAATAACGGAATCATTTGTACACAAACAGACAGGAGAAAGAAAAATTCAGAAAATAATGAAAACCTAGTGATGTAAATATTAGAAAAAAATTGTATATATTCCTTACCTGGTACTTTCTTAATTACAAAAAAAAAAATCCATGACCAAAACAGATTTTCGTTACTTAGATAAGGTGTCCCCCAACCCTCTCCTGAGTAAATTTGTTATCAGCCACATAGAAGAGCACATTTGACAATATCAATGCACTATGATAATTACAGACTAGTTTTCACTTTAATACAATACACATTTGACTGTCGTGTTTGGAGCATGATAAATTGGTAATTTAAAGCGCTCGGATAGCAACTAAATATGTGTAGAAACCTGTATCATATTCAACAGGTATTTTCTCACCCCAAGAAATGGCGACTTGGGCCCATGAATTCGCAAAAACCTCTAATTTGCGGTCAAGTTAATTAGTTTTAAATTATCTAATTGAGAGATAAGATGAAATTTGGAGATCTGAAACGAAAAGTCAATCTGAAATACAATGAAACGTGTTCACTAATTGCAAAAAAAAGAAATAACGTATAAATAAATATATTAATTTCAGTGAAACATACAGTTTTTAAACATGCTTGTCTAATCAACACTACAACGAGACAAATGGAAACCTCAAGCAATTATACTAGATTAATTTCTCCTCGTAAAATGACAATTTTATTATGTCCTTTTCATGTATTATATTATATAGATGTAATACATGATAAAATTGCGTGCTTTTGATGTAACTATAGAAATCTCTACAGCATACTTATGTCTTCAAAACAAGTTTGAGTTTTCACATCGGGTGCATTTGTCGCGTTTTGACTGAGTCAATTACTATCTGGGGCATTTTATTTCAATTAAATGTATATTTTAGTGCGATTATACGAGTCTCGTGTTATAAAATAACACGTCCCTGAGATTATACGAGTCTCATGTTATAAAATAACACGTCTCTTAGATTAGGCATAAATAAAACTGCAATAGACATCCCATCAATCAGGCGTAAAGCGGTCGTAAAAGAAAACACTTGACATGAATTGTTTTGACTGATGTGGGCTGAATTACACAATCCTTTATTATTTTTTCGCTTTTTCTTGCATATTCCTCTTACAGGAAAAAAAAAAAAAAAAAAAGAAAATAAACAAATCACATTTTTATGCTGAAAAGATTCGTTATTTGGGAATAAGGTTGAAAATATTAGTACGTACATGGTCATGCGTGTAACTTCGTTTAACTGTAGATAAAAACTATAGTCCAAAAGAAGAGCGAGAAGTAAGTGATATTCTTCAATTAAATAGAAGTTCTCGACATTAAAAGTGACAGAAAAAGAATCTTACCACACATCTCGTCACGCTAAAAATGTATTCAAATATGAGATCATGTTTGCGACTATAATAAACCCAAAGTTAATAAAAATTATGTACTTTTAATGTTTGGAACAATCCCCAGCCCCCACCTCTTTCCTCCGTATAATGCGAAACATACTCCTAAATAGGTAATTTTGAAGTATGTCTGGGATATAACTCATTTCATATCATACATATGTCCGATATAACACTTTTTTTAAACTTTGCACTTCATTACTTGAACCGTTCAAAAAAAAATCAATTTACTTAACAAAATAATAATATAAATACTCAAAAAATACTAATTTAATGATTTTGGCTATGTTTGTAAACTACTTAATTTGTGAAGTATTAGAGTCAGGAATTTTGATCTAAAACTTATATGTAATATTTTTATTTACAAGAAATCGATCGTTCTCGCCGGGGTTATAATGTTCATGTTAATTTGTAAATTTGTAAAGTTGTATTGGGGTTGGGGTGGTGTGTATTCTCTCGATACATAACATCAGAAAAAGTAAATAAATAATACCAAAAGACATACGACAATATAAATGTTATTAATTTAAACGTCGGGTATTTAATACTAGTACATATTAGCTCTCTAGAGCTATTATTCCGTCAAATATTAAGTTGCTAATTTTGCATATTTTACGGGCATTTCTTTGAATTATCCATCTGCATTATTTAATAGTTATTTTGACTTTCTGCTCTATGGTAATCAAATATAACATTGAGAAAAAAAATCCCAGCTTAATCTTTATTTATTTACCTAAGATTGAGAAAATTAAACGTTCTCTCCGTTTAATGTCAATAGTAACGAAATCAAATAAACTCTAGTATGTATTTGATAGAAACGCACGCCCAAAAGCAAAGATTCATGGTTTCATGTTATATATAATTTTAACTTTATCCATGGACGAAAACAAGTGTATAAAATATTACGAATAATGAAAAATAGCGTTTTAATGTGATTTAACAATCTACGTGCGAGCACTTTAATCAAACCCCACAATAATGTGCAATTCATTAATGAAGTCAATATTTACAGAGAAATCGTATCATTGATTTTATTTCATAGACGATCACTACATTCAAGGGAGACTGCCCATACTTACTTTATTTTTCCGCTAGATATTTAATATATTCATTGTTTTAAATACAATTGATGTAATTAATATCCAATACTCAAAATTATTAAACACAGTGGAAAAGAGTCTCTTCCAACACTTATTGTCGAATCATCAGAGATATCGTGATAGGAGAAAGGCTATGATTGTATTCTCTAATTGACAAAATATGTGTTATATATATATATATATATATATATATATATATATATATATATATATATATATATATATATATATATATATACATACATATATATATATATATATATATATATATATATATATATATATATATATATATATATATATATATATTTGTCGATAGTTTTCGGAGTTAAAAGAATTCTAATGATATCATCGCAATGATAAATCAAGTAAATCGTGTACAAGATGTGAAATTGGCAACAGTTTAGAATTTGTTTAAAATTTGCCATTATTTTAAAATAGTTTTATCGTACTTTACAATTTGAGACAAAATGGAGTCTGACTGGGTGCAGAAAATAATATAATTACGAAAAAAAAGACACAGATACCCAATCACAAAATCCATGATTATTTCATTTTCATATGCATAGTCATAAATTATGAGAGAGTAAATCAATGAATAAATTCATACTGCATTTGCTTTCTGTGATTTTCCTTTTCAATTTTGAACACTGACCAAAATAAGAATCTTTTGTACAATACATTGAATTGAAATTAATAGGTTGCTTTCCTAAAAGGAATCTACTTTTGTTTTAGAAAATGTATAACACTCTACCATAGTAATTAATCGCAAATTGATCGGAATATATTTCGTTCGATATTGACAATCACTGAAAGATAGATGTCATTTTATTGCTTTGTTCAATAAATAAAACTTTTTGTATTTATTTTGTAACACGAAGGGGGGGGGGGGTACTGTATCTGACACTACTAACATTTGCTCTGAATTTGTTAATTTGTAGAAGAAATTCGTGCAGCAAATCAATTTTACAAAATCAAAAAAGAAAAAAAAATATTTGCTGCATTTGTACTAATTGAAACTGGATTATAACTTCTCATTTTTAAGTAAAATCATCAGCAATTTTCTAAAGCAACAATAGCACTTTCCACATCGAATTGCGACAATCAATGCTCAGGTATATTTCCAAGAATTTACTGTAATATAAAAAGAGAGACAGAAAAATTTATAGCTACATATGAATCAATAATTTTCCTCCTTGTAAAATTCGACAATAAAAATGACATTAACAGCTCTGTGTGATATCGTAGGGTTTTCTTTGCTTGCATACATGTTGAATATTGTAAAATATATATCAGTTTCTTAACAGGAAAAAGTGAACCAATAGGTAATAAAAAGTAAATAAATAAATAAGTAAGTAAATAAATAAATAAATAAATAAATAAATAAATAAATAAATAAATAAATAAATAAATAAATAAATAAATAAATGGGGAAGGACAATGCGATATAAATAAAATTTTGTTCCAGTTTTGAATGCTTCCTTAGCTCAGTTATAAGCTATTGTGCGAATAATACAATTCTAGTTTGTATTTACTACAGTTTGATTAAGAATTTCATCACACTGGGGGGGGGGGGGGGGATTCCAACCGACACATTATATGATTCTATACCGTCAAACTTAAATATATAGTGTAATTTTTAAACTGTATATTTTTATGAGTTGAACAATCGAATTAATATTTTAAACAAAACAACATGTTTGTTAGATCGTGTTTTGTTCTTACTCACTGATTACATTTAGAAGCGTTAAAGACTCTCCCATTTGAATTAACTATAACTAATTTAAGTATACTCTTGCCGATTTAAAGCATCGATTTAAAAAATAAAATTACAAAAATAAAAATGCATGTAAACGGTGCAATATTTGGAAAAAATAGGATACACCGGTAAGACTGGTAGAAGTAATATAAAACATGCCATTGCATGTAAGTTTATCTTACTTTTTTGAGAGACTCCGTCACTTTGATTCCAAACACCAGAGAAAAATAAGAGCAGAAATTATTAATATGACACTTCAAAACATAATGGAAGCAGGCCTGAATTTAACGGCACCAATTTGCTTTAAATTATTATTATTATTATTATTATTATTATTATTATTATTATTATTATTATTATTATTATTATTATTTGCGTACCTTTACGGAATTACGCGTCATTTTGGCATAGATGATCCTGTGAAATTATATGGAAATTAATCTATCATTCAACTGGGAAACATTCAGATTCTCATATTACCCATTGATTTACATATTTTCATTTTACCCTTTGATTTACATATTTTCTGGTGTTGAAAAAAGAACCCATTGATAGTACGTACTCACTGCTAAAACATACAAATAAAAGCATGAGAACTAAAAGTCATCGATTGAAACTAAGAATACTTTATGCAAGCAGGAAATCAGTTGATGAGACAACGTGAAGAATTTTATTTTTCATTCAGAAAATGAAAACTTTTGTTTTGTGTAATTTATTTCACTTCTAATGCTAATATGTGTGTGTGTGTGTTTGTAAATGATAGTGTGTGTGCATGTGTTTGTAAAGGAAACTAGTTTTTATGCATCTATTATTTCTGCATCAGTGCTTTTAAACATACGAGAAAACTTTATCTCTGAATTTTAATGGATGTTCCAAAGCCCAGATTGCCGCAAATCAAAGATATATAGGTTAAATGCTGCTTTGTTTCTTCAAAGTAGATATGAAACAGACCAGTATTTCGTTTATTTACAGTACGGGCAAACTTCTTATGAAAGAAGGAGACACAATTTGATAAATTGAGTGCGAAAAGCACACGACTGATTACACCGTTCTTTTGAGGGAGAAACGGGGACAGAAAAAGACTTGTTGAAAAGAAGCGCCCATGTTAAAATTCCGGTCACGCGAATTTTTAAACTGATACCTGACCTCGAAGGAGAAGTCAACTTCAAAAGTCGAGAAACCTTACGTTTTGCACGGCCCAATTTGGAATAGAGCGCTTCAAAACAAAAGGTCCTGCCCACAAGCGGAAGCCATTTAAAAGCTATAAATATAAGATTAGGTTGATTTAGTGTATCTAACTGTCTTCAGTTTTCTTGAACGAGGTGACATAGAGAGGGTCGGTCAGATAATGTTGATTTAGGTGGTCAGTTCTTGAAAGAGACATATATTGCACTGTAAATAAGGTGACTTGGTATAAGTAACAGGAATCGAAATAGTAGCAGTGCTATTGCTTATGGATATAGTTGTAGTATTAATAATGGTGGTGTGGTGGTGGTGGTGGTGGAAGTGGTTGTAATAGCAGTAATAGTTGTAATTGTAGTAGTTGTTGTTTTTGTTGCGGTTGTACTAATTGTGGTAGCGATGGATTCTACAATTGTAGAAGTAGAAGTTTAAAAAATAAATGTAAATGACAGCAGAATTAAAATAGCCTACAAAAACAACAACAACAACAACAACAATAATAATAATAATAATAATAATAATAATAATTATAATTTTTAAACTGATACCTGGTTACCTTATTATTATTATTATTATTATTATTATTATTATTATTATTGTTGTTACTGTTGTTGATGTTGCTGTTGTACGTGTAAGTATAAGAAGAAATATTTGATAATAATCACTATAAGTACAATAATCAATACAGGTACAATAAGTATAATTACTTATTTTGCATAGTAACAGTACTAATACTACTAATAGTAATAATATTAAAAATATTTAGTAGTAGCAGCAGGAGTAGTAGTAATAGTGGTAAGTGTAAATATATTTTGCAACTTGAGAGCACTTTTAAGAACCTTAATTTGAAAAATAAAAGAATAATAACAAGAAAACAAAAGAACGAGGTGTTCTGAATGTGACGTAATGATTGTATGCAATAAAGCCTAGTTTTATTTCAGAAATTGAACCTAAAGTGAAAAACTCCAAACTATACTAGACTGATGGAAAAGAAATGCAATGTGTAAGAGTCATTAGGAGCAATAAAATATCTAATGTTTGTAAAAAAAAAAAGGAAGAAACGAATACTCGTACAATAGCCAAAACTCATCTTCTGCCAAAGTGAGGTAAAACAAATGGAAGCAAACGAACCTTGAAGATAAATCTGTTCCTATCATTCATCATTTGTTTAATTTCATTGTGTTTGTTTTAATGTAAAGAAGAGAAGGAGGAGGAAGAGAATGTGTGGTTATGGTTGTGAAGTGGAGGTATTACAGTGTGGATAATAATCCATAATGTCAGCAATAAAAACAAAGTGAATATTAGCAAATAGATTACACTAAAAATACATAGTAGGCAACAGAAGTTATGATTGCGAAAATAGAAATCATTGAGTGTGTGATGACGATAATGCTGTTGTTTTTGCTGATGATTTTCATGATGGTGATGATGATGATGATAATGATGATGGTGGTTAATAATAATAATAATAATAATAATAATAATAATAATAATAATAATAATAATAATAATAATAATAATAATACAAACAATCTGCATGCATTAGCATGAAAGAGTGCTTATACGTAGTAAATATTAACATGATTTTTACAATTGTTATTGACAATTTGATTTTAATAATATACATTTATTTACCTCCATTGATCTGCCGCATCCAGGGATAGACCCCCATTCCTTGTTGCATAAAACCATTGCATGTCGGCGGTATTCCGGGGCTAGTTGTCATATTTGGGTGCCCTAAATTATTTGGTGAAAGTCCAGGGGGCGATATACCCGTATGAGTCATATTATGATTGTTCGTATAATTCTGTTCATGTGTTGCAAAATTGGGAGGTGGTGTCGGTATACAGTTCTCTTCCGTTTTTAATGGATTTGGTCTATTTCCAGTAACTCTGTCATCCGAATTAAACTGTCCCGTATTTGTTGAAATCTGTTCAGAATAATTTTGAAAATTATGATAATTTTGATATTGATAATACGAGTTATTATTGCAATACGGATTCCCTTGTTTCGTAGGTAGCGCCGTCAAACGATTATTTCCAGAAATTGAATCATGCCTGTCGTATTGTTGATGAAAACCTTGATAATTTCCATGGTGATATGAATTGTGGTTTTCACTCTCAAAACACATATTCTGGTTTGTACTATGGAAACCATGTCCGGGATCCAACTTTCCTTCGTTTCCATAGAAAACGTCTGTCTGTCCGGTGTTCGGCGGCATATGTGCCGGTAATATATTACTGTAATACGTATTCATTACTATCCGTACTATATGTTTACAACTGTGGCAATGATTTGTGCTCCTTACGACTCCTATGAACATAAAAACCCATTCCGTGTCCACCCACTGTGCGATCTCGGCATTTCATGGTACATGAAATCCATGTGACTTTCACTGTCGGCCAATCAACGTGCTCTCAGCCTCGTCACGTGACCTTTGGTACAATTTTTCAATAATGCTAACCTCAGATTTGGCAAGATAACGATGGAATCTTTATCACGTAAATTTGACAACCTTTTTTATAGCTTCAAGGCATAACAAGATCAATAAGTACGAAGTTTAACAATCGTTTCATTGAAGACTCTTTGTATATTTAGGTAAGTGCCTGTTTCTCTTCGCTTCGTTCGCTTTACTCGGTCGTCCGTTGTCCCCCCCCCCTCCCGATCTATATCCGTCTGGTTTAATCATGGTGTATTGGTTTTCAGTCGTCCGTAAGATTCTATTGAGACAGCTATATTGTCATTGCCGTGATGTTTTCAACCATTTATCGCTTGAATTGATTGAAGAGGTCTAGGTCATAAAACAGAGATATGCTCCATATTTAACTGCCCTGCCAGGTATCATTTTATGGATATATAATTCTACTTGATTTCACATGATCTCGTTAATTAAAAGAGAAGGATTTAAAAATTCAATACTGCATGCAATTTACTCGAACAATAAATTACTAAAATTGGAAATAGTACTAGTGATTGTACCCAACGTTGTTGGATTTTATGAATCCTATTTGTGTAATTAAAAAAATAAAATACTTTCCATCTCTCTATTTTCCTGTCTTACGTAGTCGGTTGCTTTTTGTAGAGATAGATTTAAGTACTTATGTTAGAAATAAGCATTTGAAAATTAGTTAGCTTTATTGTCATCTGTTTGGACTGTTAGCTACGATCAGTATTTATTTATTTATGTATTTATTTATTTAATTAATTTATTTATCTATACACTTATTTATTTATTTTGTATCTACATATTTATTTATTTATTTTCTATGTTTCTACCTATCACCTCTACTTTTCCGTTCAATAAAGTTTTCAAATTTAGGATAGAACATTTTAATTATTCTAATCAATTGTCTAAGCTAAGAAAACACTTAGATCAGCTTCGTGTATAACGTGTTTATGATTTATTTAGCTTTTAAAAGCTGTAGTTGGATAACATATTAGCATTGTCAACTTGGTCAACATTTTAATTTTGTTTTTAAAAATATAAATTTATTTCGGTTTACTATTTTTAATAGTTATAACTCATATTTTCGAGCAAATATCACTAGTTTTAATATAGGGACAAGGATTTGACAATATGATGTCTTCAAATCTAAACCTCATAAGTAATTAGAAATTCAGGTCATATTTTATTTTTTAAGATGTATTATTCCTGTTTTTTTTATATTTTTATGAACTAATAAAACTGTAGTTTCAGCATTAATGTAATATATGTAGAATATTTTCTCAAAGAAAAAAAGAAAACTAATATTAATTAATAAAGTACCTATATTTTATAGTACAATTATGTATGACTATATTTTATAGTACAATTATGTATGACTATATTTTATAGTACAATTATGTATGACTATATTTTATAGTACAATTATGTATGACCATATTTTATAGTACAGTTACGTATGACTATATTTTATATTGATTTCCCTCCCTTCCCATTTTTCCATTCCAAGTTAACTAGCTAGTTAACTCGCCAGTGAGTGAGTGAGTGAGTGAGTGAGTGAGTGAGTGAGTTAGTTAGTTAGTTAGTTAGTTAGTTAGTTAGTTAGTTAGTTCGTTAGTTAGTTAGTTAGTTAATTAGTTAGTTAGCTAGTTTGTTAGTTTGTTAGTTACTTTGTTAGTTAGTTAGTTAGTTAGTTAGTTAGTGAGTGAGTGAGTTAGTTTGCTTGTTTGTTGTTTGTAATGTGTTCCTTTGTTTCATATACGTATTTGGATTTGTAATGACTTGTAAAATATATAATATATGAATTGATTTTATATTAATATTTTTCTTATTGTATCATTATTTATGTATTTCTTGTATACTTGTCAGAGATCTTATTATTCGTATCCTTTTTAATATCTAAGAAAATATCAAAAAGGATTCTTTATGTCCACAAAACTAACAAATACACATAGAAGTAAGACAGAAAAAGGAATGAACGAATAATTTTATACTTTATCCACTAGACGAATTCAAGGTCACTACCTCTTCAGATCTGTTGAATTTAACTTATATTATTATGCATTTATTTGCTAGCTATTGTATCATTCGTTTAATTTTTCGACTCTTGTATTCATGCGAAACTTAATCCTGGTCTATGTAAAAAGCAGTTTCATAGAATGAATTTGATTTTGAAGGAATTAACACATTTCAAACTGCTTTCAAATCATGTATAATAGATGGATCCGTAACTTGAAAACCTACTAGTGTACGCAAGTGATTTTTAACCAAGATTTCTTAAGTCTAAGGGGTACAAACGAAAACAGACGTGAAAGAAGAAAGAGAACATGACTTATATAAAACAAATATATTTACAGTTTACAACAAAAAAAAAATAATGAATCTTAATAAATTATATATTTTGTATTAAACCTGGGCATCATAATTAATTCAGTGATTATTATTTATCCATTTATTTTGTGTAATTTATTATTTTATGCATTCTAAATGTAAAATTTTATCATAATATATTGCATTTGCTTTCTATCATTCATATTTCTATTGACATCAAAGTGTAATCCTATTCTACGGACCAGTTTCAACACAGACTATTAAAACAGTTCTAAATCATAACAAGGCATTGCCATCCATAGAAATTTTGACCTTTGATATAAATTATTGTCATTTTCTTTCAATTCAATATTTTGAAAGGACCATGATGAATTTTAATGCAGTTGATCAAACTTACGCATACAATTCAAATGAAATGAATACAATTTGGCATTTTGTTGTATTTTATGTTAGTACAGTGACAGTACTTGTCTTAGAGCTAAATCTTCTTTGATTTATCGAAACAACCCAAGACAGTTAGTGGTTATAAGTCACGCAAAAGGTGTTAATTTTAATGACTTTAAAAATTTGCCCACACTCCTTTAGAAGGTTTGATAGGTTCTTAAAAGGTTGTAAAAGTGAACTCAGGAGCAACTTCATTTAGATTCCGTCATTCGAGAATCGGTCGTAAAAACGCCCTATCTCTTTATCACCAAATTTTCTCCAGGGCCAATACGACTTTTAAAAGCCAACGGACAGTTACGATTCACCAAGACCTATGTAATTGCCTGACATTTACAATGCATGTCCAGTACCTTTCTTTGATCAAACAGGTGATATTTTACGATTTAGCTAGATAACACTGAATTCTTGAATAACGCAATATTGTCCCTTAACCCACTCCCGTATTGTCCAAATTTTTTAATAGAGGGTTTTGGCTTTAATGTTGTGCCGACTTTTTGCTGCAATAAAGAACCATGATAAATTTGCGTTGTAAAACCACATACTATTTTGACGGCGATTCTACCACCGCCGGGTAGGTTTTTAAGCTCCGCCATCGGTGAACTAAGCCCAGTTGAAAGTTGTCGAATTCAGCAGATATTTATGGCGGGGTTACGGCAATAAAACTCTTTCACTTTACCCCGTTTGTGATGAATGGGATAGGCTTAAAGTGAAATAAATGAGATATTTTGGACAACCAATTTACGTCCCGACGCATGTTATTCAATAGACGTGGACAAAGAGAGGCTTTGCTTTGTCACATGCTGGCTTATGAGGAAAGATTGTTTAAAAATATACCAGGAAAAGTAATATTTTTTATACTCTTATGATATGATATTTTTTATTGTATGTTTAATTGTTTACAGAGAATGTTGTTTGCAGCAAGCTGAAGACGTTGTTGAGAGGTTCTACGTATGTAAAACTTATGATAATATATCACAAAGGCAAGAGTCATTTGGCATCAAAAGGTTTCCCTTGTATTCAATATATTGACTTTACTCACTTTAGCAGTATCATAGCTATCACAGAACACTTTCCACTGTAGACATATGTCTATATTTATAATAATCTGCTGAAGTTGATTTTATAATTAATTCATAGGGCTTAATTAGGTTTGAATTACCTATTTTCTTGCCTTTATGTATTGCATTATATTTCTTTAAATTATCTTAAAATCTTCTGAAATGGAGAAATAAAAGACTCTCTCTCTTTCTCTCTCTCTCTCTCTCTCTCTCTCTCTCTCTCTCTCTCTCTCTCTCTCTCTCTCTCTCAACAATTCCAAAAACTTCAAGTGTAACTTTGTATTGCACTTTGTTAAAGCGTCATTATTATTATTAGTAGTAATATAAACTATGCCGTGATAATACTTATTTGATAACATAGTATAATCCTTAGCAACAGACATAAAACAAGTTGAGAGCGGAAAACACCGAAATAAGGATAAAACATGTTTAATTTTATACATGTCTTCTTACTTCAGGCTAGACAATATACCACTATATTTTACATAATAATATATGTAAATAATACTAATATCGAAAACTTTAAAGGACAAAAACTTATTTATCTCCGAGTTTAGCATATTGCCATAATTGTGCTGAGGTACCGCTAAACACTAATACATACATACATATATACATACATACATACATACATACATACATACATACATACATACATACATACATACATACATACATACATACATACATACATACATACATACATATTTATATCCTGATATGCATGTATATTAAAATCAGAAATACAATGAACATCTTCCATTTGCTTGTATTTTATGTTCATATGATGGGAGAAGAGATCATCATTATCATCTTTATTTCCTTATGAAGAAGTTTACATAATATAATAATTTCAAGTATAATGAATAATTTGATTACAATAAGAAAACTGTCTTAATGTTGAAAAAACAATACAAAAAACACTATTATATACAAATAATGAAAGATATAGGCAAAATATACCACATATAGAAAGAAAGACCAATTACACTAATATTCAATCGTACACTACTCACCTCATGACAGTATTATGACGAAATGTACAAATATACAGAGATACAAGAGAATGTGTCATACTCAATGGTCATGCGATAAGTATAATTTAGTGCTATATACTTATGCGATCATATTGCTTGACCTTCGCACCGTGTTATAGAAGTTAAATTAGATGATTATTGACAGGCATATTAAACACGGTGCATCTATGAATTAAATAGAAATTAGTCTTTTCTAGCAGCCTATTTTCCGGGAAGGGGGTGCGGTATTATAGTATCAAGTATCGGCATTGTCATAAACAAAGCATTGTATTACAGAAAATACAAAAGTCAAATAAGCATACTTTATCAGTATTAACCTATATACGGGTTCCCTACAATTTGCAAAAATTTGCAATTGATTTATGCTGTTATCGACAGAAAAATCAGAGTTACTGAGATATCATTTTCGGATGAAATTGGTTTCTCCCCCCCCCCCCCCCCCCCTCGGTAAAAGCTACAACCTGACCTCATGGGGAGAAAGTTAGGATGAGCTTAGAAAGCAAAAGAAATGACTTTGTGCATACAAATAATCATTAAAACAAAAGTAAATAAATATGTAGTAGGACTTTCATGACACATTTTTTCCTTGTTATAAAATTTAATGCTAGACTTCAAAATACTTACATTCTACCTATTAGTAAATATAATGGTAGACTTCAAAAAACTTACATTCTACCTATTAGTAAATTTAATGCTAGACTTCAAAATACTTACATTCTACCTATTAGTAAATATAATGCTCGACTTCAAAATACTTACATTCTACCTATTAGTAAATTTAATGCTAGACTTCAAAATACTTACATTATACCTATTAGTAAATATAATGGTAGACTTCAAAATACTTACATTCTACCTATTAGTAAATTTAATGCTAGACTTCAAAATACTTACATTCTACCTATTAGTAAATTTAATGCTAGACTTCAAAATACTTACATTATACCTATTAGTAAATATAATGGTAGACTTCAAAATACTTACATTCTACCTATTAGTAAATATAATGCTCGACTTCAAAATACTTACCATCTACCTATTAGTAAATTTAATGCTAGACTTCAAAATACTTACATTCTACCTATTAGTAAATATAATGGTAGACTTCAAAATACTTACATTATACCTATTAGTAAATTTAATGCTCGACTTCAAAATACTTACATTCTACCTATTAGTAAATTTAATGCTAGACTTTAAAATACTTACATTATACCTATTAGTAAATTTTGGCATACTCGGCATGATTTACAAGATACAAATACTCTGTAGAACAGAGCTGTACACTGCATAGCAAAGTATGCAGCATATCGCCTGAAAAAGTATGCAGCATATCATATGAAAAAGTATGCAGCATATCGCATGAAAAAGTATGCAGCATATCGCATGAAAAAGTATACAGCATATCGCCTGAAAAAGTATGCAGCATATCGCATGAAAACGTATGCAGTATATCGCATGAAAAAGTATGCAGCATATCGCATGAATAACTTAGTTTTCGTTGTCAATCACACCTACGGTAACCTTTTACAAGGAAGATATTGCAGTTGCAGGTCATCTTCTGCATGAAATAACATTTAGACTTTGTGGAAAAATATCAGTCAGGATCTCCCTCCCCCCCCCCCCCTCCCAAATGGTGTCTGAAACTTGATATAAAGGGACATACAGCACAAATATGACGTAACAAGTCTGTATGAAGAACTCCACTTCTACGTGAAATACACATGTCGAGCTGTGTTTGAGGGACATCAGCCCATAGTACAGCTATATACGTAAAAACCTTACTATCTTTTCTTATTTTTAGCTGATTACGATACTGAGTCAGGTCTCGAGGACTCATATATCAAAGAGAACCTATCAAAATCAGCTACATTATACAGTAGACCTTCCATAATCCGAAAGGCGCAGAGAATGGACTTACAAACCCCTAATTGACACTATTACAAAGTTATAGCACTTGCAAGTAATTTATTATTAACACCAACAGTGCAGGGATATTTTACTGGATTAATGTGAAAATGAAATAAAAGTCATACATTTTGCTTCATACAACCAGTTTTGAAATTTGTCATCAATTACAATTACAATTTTGTGCAAAACCAATAACACAAACACATGTCGGTGTATACAACAAGATTACTGCATTACACTTATAGAAGTTGCAAAATGGAGTGCTTCAGTTTGCAAAATCGTATATACATTTACTAGATTTAAGCAAACACAATTTATTTATCAGATATACTGTCATTGCCAGTCTCCTATTGTTTCTAATTATGATATCTTCAAATTATATCTATGATCAAAGGCTGGCCTTTAAAACAATTGACTCCATCCATCCAGCAAAAGAAGAAAAATAAAGAGATCTCATTGAAAATTATCGGTTATGGAAAGAGATAGGGCCAATGCCTTTCAAACATGTAAAAAAACAAATTTCCCTTTTTTAAAAGACTTGACTCTAAACTATGTATTGTTAGCTCATGAGTACGTAGAGTTAGTTCAGGTGCGTGCAGAGTTAGCCCGTGAGTATAAGGAGGCAGTTAATGGGTGTATGGAGATGGCTCATGGTATGCAGGGTTAGCTCATGGGTATGTAGAGTCAGCTCATGGGTATGTAGAGTTAGCTCATAGGTGTGTCAGAGTTATCTCACGAGTATATCGATTCAGCTCATGGGTGTGCAGATTTAACTCATGAGTATAAGGAGGCTGGTCATGGGTGTGTGGAGTTAGCTCCTGGGTACGTAGGGTAAACTAGCAAATAGCGAGTTAGCTCATATTAGTGTATAATTAGCTCATATTAGTGTATAATTAGCTCATATTAGTGTATAATTAGCTCATATTAGTGTATAATTAGCTCATATTAGTGTATAATTAGCTCATGAATATGTAGACTTAGCTAATGGGAGTGTGGAGGTAGCTAATAAGTGTACAGAGTTAGCTCATGAGTATGTTGAGTTAGCTCATTATTATGTAGAGTTGGATCATGAATATATAGAGATGGGTGTACGAATATAATCATGGGTATGTAGAGTTAACTCATGAGAATGTATATTTAACTCATGAGTATGTAGAGTTTACTCATGAGTGTGTAAAGCACGAGACAACACTTTAGCAATTGCTATTCATCTATAGTGATAAAGCACAAATATGAAGTCACAATTGAAGTCAAATAGTTTAACAAACCTATATAAACAAGCAAAATATAAATAAATAAATATATAAATAAAATCTATAATTATCTTAAGAAGTGTTAAATTGATGCGCAAATCTTAAAAAAAGAACTATTTCAATGAGTATATTATCTACATGATAATGAGCAAATCCTCCATGGAAATCATATTTATCAAAATAGATATGGAAAACTTTTACAGACCTATTGACTAACCATCTTTGTATATAAATGAATCATTGCATATATAATATAATGGTAATGTGCATTTTAGAGAAGCATGTACTTCTTTGATCTTATAATAAATGATCGAACAGATAAGTATGACATGTAAACGTTACCAAGACGACAAACTAGATTTGGTACATCTCTTGTGCAAACGGGAGTGAATGTTGCACATTTCATTTTAAGGCAAACCTTGACAATATCTGTGATCGTATCGGAAAACTTTAAATGATTTTGTAAATTGGAATTCTTTGATAGAATTTATTGATCACATGTTTAAAGAAATACAGAATATCTTAATTGGGTAGATTTAAATAATAAAACGATCTGTATTCCATTTCCATAAACAAAAACACGATCCAATATGTAAAGAACTGCACATTATTTGAATCAGTGTAGAGTTTAATAGTAGAATGCTGAATCTTATAATTCCTAAGGGTTAAGATAAATATAAAATACTCAGGACATTACGATGCACAGCGCACAAGCCCCCCCCCCCCCCCTCCTTCCCATTTTTTAAATATCCAAAGATCATTAAAAAGGATTATGTATAATGCCATAAAGTACGGAAGAACGGAAGCTTGAGAAGTACATTATAGTAACCGATATAGTGTTGCAGTGTGTACCGTCTTAAACGGAGTATTCTAAATATGCAAACTTGACCTACCTGGTTTTCCAAACAATATCTGAAAATCCTAGTTGCGTCATTTCTATCTATCTATCTATCTATCAATCTTGCTGTTATTGTTTATATCTCTCTTATATATATATATATATATATATATATATATATATATATATATATATATATAGAGAGAGAGAGAGAGAGAGAGAGAGAGAGAGAGAGAGAGAGAGAGAGAGAGAGAGAGAGAGAATGAATAACAAATATACACCAAACATAGCGGAAAGTGCTATCCCTGGATCCTATAGGAGAATGCTTTATAACATTAGCACAATTTTGAAATACGAATAAATAATATTATCATACAGGTTAGAGAATTTTTATTCGTACTCTACGGAGATTCGAACCTGAATCCGCGGGTTACGGCACACGTCGTCTTGCCTGTAAGCACAAACATCTATACCATCTCCATCATGCACACATCACCAAACAATGATGCTACAAAGTTGGTGGTATAGGCATTCGTGCATAGCAGACACACTTGCATGTCGACCCGGTAATTAATTCTCATCTAAGTACACAGTCCATCTGGATTCCTACTACAGAAATCAAGGTATACCAGTAATTAATTCTCATCTAAGTACACAGTCCATCTGGATTCCTACTACCGAAATCAGCTTATATACTAGTTATTATAGAGAATTATAAATATACACCAGACAGATCAGAAAGTGCTATCCCTGGATCCTACAGGAGAATGCTTGATAACATTAGCATAATGTATAAATACGAATAAATAATATTATAATTTTGGGGATGGTCCAGATGGTATAGGAGTTGGTGCTTGCAGACAAGGCGATGGGTGCTGTAACCCGCGGATCCAGGTTCGAATCTCAGTAGAGTACGAATTAAAATTATCTAACCTGCATGATAATATTATTTATTCTTATTTATATATCTTTCATTCCTTTTCTTGCAATGTAAGTGGATATCATTGCAACCCTACTATTACGCTTGATTGTATGACAAAAGGGTTACCTCCTTATTGATTTTACATTTGCCAAAAGCTGAACAAGGGGTAGTTGAACAGTTCGGAATTTTTTGTTTTTTTGAACCTCTACTCATTTCCTATTGTTGTGTTCCCATCGACATATGGAAAATGTCAGTATCATGATACTAAACAATATAGCAAAAAGTGAATGCAAAATGGCATTTAATAATTGGATAATCAGACTGATAAAGTGTGTAGAGGTGCATGGAGAGTACTTTGAGGGTATTTACTGACGTACTGTTCACACTACTAAAGAACTTTGTTGTTCAGCGCACTAATATTCAGAACTTTTTAAATATCCATCGTCCCTTAAAAGTGGCAACAACTTGTATGTTTGTTTTCTTTTTCTCACTTTAGAGGGCGCTCCTTGCACCATTATATATATACATATATATATATATATATATATATATATATATATATATATATATATATATATATATATATATATCCTTCATTTTCGATGGGTCGGAGAACCATCCCATAACAGCCTTACAAAATAGATGTAATCAACATCATACAGAACTAAAGGGGTGAACTCAGGAGTAGACATATCCCAATGTGTTATATACGTATGGGAATTTAAATATATTTAGTACAAGAATTAGAGATAAAGGATGAGAAGAGAGACAGAAAAAAGAGAATTAAAGCAATAGAATAGGAACTAGATAACTTCATGTCCTCATGTATGTACTCGATTTGCATTATTATGACGTCTTCCAGAAGTTACATTTTCTGTTGCAGGAGAAATAAAGAAAGACAGAAAGAAAAAGAGAAAAAGAAAGGAGACGAAGAAACATTGTTTGAACACAGTTTATATACAATAACATTTATACAATTGTCAGGCGTTGGCATGCATCATTATAGAATTTGTAACGATTCCACAACATTTCTATATGACAACAACCGTCTGTACAATGTGTAAATACAGTATTATTTTCTATTGAATATACAGCCTTTATAGAGTTTGTAGAAAGACCAATATATACGGTATATCTCGATAAAATGTTGACCAGTATATTCGATACTTTGCGTTAAGTAAAAGCACATTCAAAACACCATTCTGCTTTGTTGTTTGTCATGTATACCAAAAAATACTTTTTCTTGTGAAATATTAAAGCTGTACATATCTGTACATCTGCTATTTATCAGTCATACAATCCTTTTCCAAAAAGACTCCACATACTTATTAAACATTCCCAGGTGTTAAATTGTTTCTGGAAATTCACCACAAAGTACTCTTCTTGTTGTTCCATTTTATTATATCTTCTTGAAAAGTATTGGTAGTTATTATTTTCTTTAGAATTTTAAAATGAAGGACATAACGGAGCCCAGTGCACCCCAATCTCCAGTCACCACCACCAACACCACCACAACAACCCCACAACTCCATTTCTTTTCATATCCAAAGATGATCCATGCTGTTCAGAGGACGGGAAGGGACCATGAGATATACATCGTAGTAACCGATATAGCGTAGCAGAGGGCACCGTTTTCAGCGGAGTTTTCTGTATAAGCAAATTGGACCTACCTGATTTCTCACACAATATCTAAAAATTATACTTGATTCATATCTATCGATATATCTCCTCTTGCGGGCTCGTGGATGTAGAATTGGCCCAGTGCGGACTCGTGGATGTAGAATTGGCCCAGTGCGGACTCGTGGATGTAGAATTGGCCCAGTGCGGACTCGTGGATGTAGAATTGGCCCAGTACGGACTCGTGGATGTAGAATTGGCCCAGTGCGGGCTAGCATGTCTCAAGAGGCTACTGATGGAGACAGGAGCCGCTGCAGCGCAGTGTTTAACGGGCTGGACTCTTCATCGAATGGGTGCGAGTTCGAATCAGACCGGGTCGGTTACCGTAGTGTATCCTTGGGCAAGGCAATTCACTCCAAATGTCTCGGCCTTATATAATCTACTTGTGGTGCCGCGACGTAAACCACCAAACCAAACCAAATTATCTATCTATATATTCCTTTTTTTTGTAAGTTGATATCATTGCATCCCGACGACCACGCTTGATTGTTTGACAGGTTTATTTTCTGATTGATTTGAGATCTGACATAAAGCTGTACCACAAAAGTGGCAAAAATCGCATCAGCTTAGTAATCAGTGCCATCATTGCAAGCCACGGTTGAAAAGTTTGTTGCTGTCCTTTTCATAAGGTCCTAGCTGGCTTTTCAACCTCGGTTTGCAACGTAAGTATGATCTACGCGTATCTGGTGATCCAGACATGGATGAAGCAATGTTTGTGCCAACAGAGGACTTAGGATGATAACGTAATGTAAACAATAATTACTTGATAATCAATTAAGTACTGTGTAAATACAATGAGGTAAACTTGGAATATATAGCGTATATGAAACTTACAACATGTTCACGACGCTATCTGGAATACATATCTGAGAGTGAACATTTAGCGCCATTTAAGTTGTAGTTACAAGCGCAGAAAGCTGAATTTGAACACTCCATTTCATGTGTATTTCATATCAATATTTAAGTTTTGACAGAATCCGGGGTTTTCATTGTATTTTGCAGCTTACCTGAAGTAGAGGCGGATTTAAAGCGGGTGGAGTCGGGTGGTGCAGTCGAAATCCATTCCACCCCCACTACCCCACCCATTTAATTTCTAATTGAAGTACTTTTACAGTGACAAAATAAATGAGTAATTTGGACCTTTTAAGTGGCCCTTTTAAGCACAACGAACTAACCACATCTCACATCTTGATTATTATTGGCCGGGGGAAGGGGTGGGGGTGAGAAACGAGACAGAAAATGTCATTGCAAGTGTAAACTCAAGTTTCGCAAACGGTTAGAAATACTGTTTATGTTTCTTGATTGGTCACGACTAAACGAAGCCAAAACAAGACCAAGTATAATATGAAGCAAATGTGACTGAAATGATGCATTTATAAGCAAAGAATATGTTAAACGGTGAGTACTATTTTGGTAAGGCAGATCTTGTATAGGAAACGGGACTCCTCAGTGAGTTTTATTTCGGTAAGCGGATCTTCTATATGAAATGGGACTCATCGGCTAGTTTTATTTCGGTAAATCTGATTTATATGAAACGGGACTTCTCAGTGAGTTTTATTTGATAAGACTGATCTTCTATGGGAAGCGGGAGTCCTCAGTGAGTTTTATTTACATAAGGCAGATATTATATACGAAACGGGACTACTCAGTGAGTTTTATTTCGATAAGGCTGAACTTCTATACGAAACGGGACTCCTCTGTGATTTTTTTTTCTCGATACGGCAGAGACAGGACTCCTCAGTGAGTTGTATTTCGATAAGGCAGATCTTCTATACGAAACGCGACTCCTCAGTGAGTTCTATTTCAATAAGGCTGGTCTTCTAAACTCAGTGAGTTTTATTTCGATAAGGCAGGGACGGGACTCCTCTGGGAGTTTTAGTTCGATAAGGCAGATCTTCTATAGAAATCGCAACTCCTCAATGAGTTTTATTTTGATAAGACAGATCTTCTATACAAAAGAAGATAGTACATCTTGAGTAGATCACAGATGGTTTACATATATCATGTTGAGCTGAACATAATAATATGTTATCTGTGTGTGCGCGTGCGCGACAAGAAATATGACCGGGTACTAAAGCAAATATCTGTAGTAATTTGAAGTCTTTCATATTGCACGATCTTTGCGATGTTGTATACCATTCAATCAGACATATTGTTTTCCCAGGATACTGTTTTTACATTATCCATAAACTTTAAGCATATATCAATCCCAGTCACTGCTAGCTGTTTTGTATGCTTAAAGATATGAGTATCAGTTATACGTGGATTTTAAAAAAATGCACCCCATTTCTGTGCTTTATGAAACATTTATTTAAGTGAAAGTACCCCCTTGATAGTTATAACATCTCTATTTTGCGGACACAACAAAGTGAGTGCAAGATGAAAAGATAAACTTCATCTTTGCTTATATACAAAACGGTTTTCAGCGTAAGTGTTTTTCTGTCAATTTTTTTTCTTCTTCAGTTTACCCTATCATTCGTTATGGAATCTACTCTATGCAAACAGAGAGTGGACAAATGACCATTGTTTTAGTCAATTTTCACACATGAATATTATTTGGCTTACATTATCAAATGAAATGATGCGTCGAAGAGCCTATTACATTTTTATGGTTAATGATAAATAATGCTACATTGTATCTCCGTGAATTTGTGATATCAATCAAATAATAACCTAAAAACCCATTTAAGTTCTTTAGGAAGTTGTATGCATTTATCCAAGAGATAAGCAAGTTACAATGGCCACTTACGTCAGGCATCCGAACATAAAAATTAATTTTTATTTTAAAAAAAAAAAGATTTTCTGGACAAGATTAGTATATTTAAACTAGTTTCTTTGATTAAAAAAAAAGATAAAAGCAACAAATGTGGTCTTGATTTTACCAGCAGATGTTTTTGTTTAAGTGCAATCAGAACACTCCATGGCTTTTCTACCAAAATTCACCCGATTGTTTTTCGTATCTTTGGTGGAATGGCCCAAGCTTGTTCTGGTCGAGTGATTTGGTTTAAGTGTAGACTTAGAACGTTTGATTCAATTAAATTGAACAGTTTATTTTCAAAGCTTGTACATACTCATAGAATCCATACTATAAATAGTGTGTGGTTATCAAATGCTAATTTTAAACAGTAATCCTAAAAAGGTAATCAACAAAATCTGTAAAGGAGAGGATGGACAAAATATAAACAATCTTTAGAACAAATTACTATAATAATAATAATAATATTAATAATATTAATAATAATAATAATAATTATAATAATAATAATAATAATATAATTTCCAAATTTAAACACAACATATACAAATTTATCTAATGTACATATTGCTTTCTTATTACCAGAAGTTAACAATTGAATGCACTTACACGAGGATAGTTTGTTTACATGTAAATTGGTATATACTAGACACACTACAAGAAAATCATGTTTATCTTCATTATTATGGTTTTCACATCACATACAATATCATGGTTTTCACATAACATACAATAGTATGGTTTTACATAGCATATGTTATGTAGGGTATTGCATGTTAGCATTCTCAGCGAGTGGGGAAATACTTGCAAGAGGACGGACTTTACAGATAACCTTCTATTTATGGTTAGTTTACTTCCAGGTACTTCAAAAACAATGAACGACTCTTATGAACTAATTCATAAGGGAACTAGAGAGTCTTTGTGAAACACATTTACCACAAAAGAAAGAAAGAAAGAAAGAAAACAAGAGAGAGAGATAGAGAGTACATATACCCCAAAAGAAAGAAAGAAAGAAAACAAGAGAGAGAGAGAGAGAGAGAGAGAGAGAGAGAGAGAGAGAGAGAGAGAGAGAGAGAGAGAGTGAGAGAAAGAGAGAGAGAGAGAGAGTAGTCTTTTCTGAGTAATTACTAACTGGCAATATATCCTTAGTTCCAACGCCAGGGAGAGGATACAAATTTTAAAACATTTGTACACATCTACAGACTACCCTCAATCACATCCTAATATAAAAATCTTGAGAGGTGTAGGAGCTCGAGGAACTGAGGGGTGTACGCGCTCGAGGAGGTAAGGGGTGTAGGAACTCGAGGAGCTGAGGGGTGTAGGAGCTCGAGGAGCTGAGGGGTGTAGGAACTTGAAGAGCTGAGGGGTGTATGAACTCGAGAAACTGAGGGGTGTAGGAGCTCGAGGAGGTGAGGGGTGTAGGAGCTCGAGGAGCTGAGGGGTGTAGGTACTCGAGGAGCTGAGGGGTGTAGGAGCTCGAGGAGCTGCGTCATAAACAAAACTTCTGAAACTACTACACATTTTATTAAATAATTATATAGACGGAAAAGTGTCCCTCGCCTTGGTATTTATTTCCCTTGTCTCCTCTCTACTTTATGGAACGTTCTCTAAATCTCTCGCCTTGGTATTTATTTCCCTTGTTCCTTCTGTACTTCATGGAACATTCTCTGAATGTCTCGCCTTGGTATTTATTTCCCTGGTTCCTTCTGTACTTCATGGAACGTTCTCTGAATGTCTCGCCTTGGTATTTATTTCCCTGGTTCCTTCTGTACTTCATGGAACGTTCTCTGAATGTCTCGCCTTGGTATTTATTCCCTGGTTCCTTCTGTACTTCATGGAACGTTCTCTGAATGTCTTGCCTTGGTATTTATTTTCCCTTGTTCCTTCTGTACTTCATGGAACGTTCTCTACATTGCTCACCTTTGTATTTATATTTCTTGTTCCTTCTGTATTTCATGTAATTCTCTAAATCTGTCACCCTGGTATTTATTTCCCTTGTTCCGTCCCTACTTCATAGAAAGTTCCCTAAACCTCTCGCCTTGGTATTTATTTCCCTTGTTCCGTCCCTACTTCATGGAAAGTTCTCTAAATCTTTCGCTTTTTTAAGGTAGCGTATGTTTTCTATATTGCAAACAACCATTGAATCAACCCAGGTAGACTACAGTGGTGTGTCCCGGGCAAGGCACTTTAATTCAATTACCATGGTATGATATAACAGTCATATATTTATGTGCCGTCAAACAACAAACATAATCCCTTTGTCTATATTCTCATTTCGATATTATAATAATGTAAATTAAATATTGCAGTGTGAAAACAAAGATGACAAAATGTGCATTTTGATGGCTACATCCACAGGAATTACTACAATTATGATGATTTTAGAAATGTTCCCACTATCAACAAAATGATAGCTGACTTGTAGACCTAAGGTAACCGGAGCTATATATATATATAACAAATAAAAATGGAAACGTATATAGCACGCTCTATGGTATTTTGTTTGACCTACTTTTAATTCTGATAACTGACATGACATAGTACTTTTATTGATCTTGAAGTTTGCCGCGTGCAATCGCATGCCACGATGGAAAAAAAAGAGATGATAAAGAAATTTCCTGGAATTGATTCTGACAAATCCCACCATTTCTTGTCGGTAGTCCAACTCTCATGTGAGTAGACACATTATTTTTCTTTAATTGGTATATAATATCTGTTACAAGGATGAATCGTTCGTTTATTTGATGACAAGATATTGGCTGGAAAATGCCTCTATGTGATGCGTTCCTCATGATCTGGAAAATATCATATACTTAATGGATCTTGACTCGAGAGCACATGTACACAGCACATACTTAGTTTTTGCTATTAGAAGAATGAAGAAGAAAAAAAAAAGAATATTCTGTAAGTGTTTAAAGTATTTATGGAATGGGCTGTCGGTATATTTAATGCGGCTCTTTCTAACCAGATTCATTATCTATAATAGTGTTAAATTAAATTGTATCTATAATAGTGTTAAATTAAATTGTATCTATAATAGTGTTAAATTAAATTGTATCTATAATAGTGTTAAATTAAATTGTATCTATAATAGTGTTAAATTAAATTGTATCTATAATAGTGTTAAATTAAATTGTATCTATAATAGTGTTAAATTAAATTGTATCTATAATTGTGTTAAATTAAATTGTCACAAAAGTTGTATCAAGGTGTTAGAGGAAAGGAAGAGAAATACATTGTAAATGATTGACATTTTTACTAAGTTAGATATACCGTATGTTACACAGAAAGTAGTCTTACCTAATTGTCCTGGCTAGTATTGATATACAATGAATAAACTATGAAATTTATATAGGAACATATAACGCGATTACATTTCACTAGTTATTTTAGGATGTGTCAGTACCACTTATGCTCGAAAAAAAGGAAGCATTTAATTCTCATTATCATTTTCTAGTGTAAAACTCGTCCAAAGAGTTATGCAGTGTAGAATAACTCTTCAACCGCAAAATGCGAAAAGTGTATTACTTCCGGTTCATTTCCAAAGCAAAGCGTACAGATTAGTCATTGAGAACGGCGACTCTGTGTCAAATTATCCATGAAAACTAAGAAAACTGCAGATCAAAGGAGAGAACTGGTTCCTAATCAGTTATACATTAGTAAATGTTTCAGAAATCTTTAATATATTTATATCACCATACACGGATGACACTCTTTTTCCAATTGACTGACCACCGATCAATCTCATTTTATGAATGAGTAATTGAGCAGACTGGTTTACAAGGTTATAACGATTAAATACATAAATTGTTGAATCGATATAATACAGACTAGTTCATCTCATTGCGGAAGGGAAAATCAAAGGGTTTTTTTTATATAAAAAAGTCGTTCTAAATTCTTAGATACTAGAAAAGGGACTCCTGGAAACCTATATGGATAATTGTAATACAGCAATGACTCATCGATCAATTCTTCTATCTCGTACCTTAAGGGAGGAAAATACTTAAAAAGGGGCGGTCATATCAGGAAACCTAAATTGAAAATCAAACAGGAAAGAAACCAGTCATTGAGATAGATATAGTCACGCTTTTTGAATATCTCAGTTACATGTATTTATTACTCTATTAATACTATTTAAATTCTTTTGGATGTTGAGATTATCGTGTTTGATATTTGTGCTATATGTCTTATATTTTTCATTGACTTGTTTGGAAGTTGTTATTTTGACCATTAGGAATTTAAAGAACTGAATAGTGCTTGCTCATGCAAGTACAGTCGTTTTCATTTAGTAAAAACCTAAAAAAAATAATAATGAAGGAAAACAACAATATAATGTTTATGTCGATTACTTACATTTATTTTGAATTATATTTTGAAACGAATTTTTCAACAATGGATGAAACTGTGCCGTCTTGATACGCAACAAAAATGAACACTTTTGCCGTGTTGAGTCACGTTGTTTTCGATGGAAGTGTACGTGTCAATTGACGTTGTTTTCGATGGAAGTGAATGTGTCAATTGACGTTGTTTTCGGTGGAAGTGAATGTGTCAATTGACGTTGTTTTCGGTGGAAGTGAATGTGTCAATTGACGTTGTTTTCGGTGGACGTGAATGTGTCAATTGACGTTGTTTTCGGTGGAAGTGAATGTGTCAATTGACGTTGTTTTCGGTGGAAGTGAATGTGTCAATTGACGTTGTTTTCGGTGGAAGTGAATGTGTCAATTTACGTTGTTTTCGGTGGAAGTGTATGTGTCAATTGACGTTGTTTTCGATGAAAGTGTATGTGTCAAATGACGTTGAAGAAAATTAATTTCATGACATTTATTAGTTCTTACGTCCTTTAGTTCTTTCGGTCTGTACTTTAATGTGTGATCGCCAAAAAAGAAAAAGAATCTCGACAATTTTAGGAACCTAAATAATGACATTTTTGAAGGTATTTATCATTTGTTAATTGGACAAATTGCCAAACAAACATCCGCGCAAGGAACTGCAACACATCCTTTCACCGCAATGATTGGGTCTACATCGACGGATTCTTTTGCGCGGCGGCATGTTGCTACGACGATAGAAGCACAAAGAGAAATACTTGAATTGTGTGATGTGGTTTTTGCCCCCCAAATTGTGCTCTCCAATGTCATTCAAGGAGAAAACCGTGATTCAACAACACTCCGATATAAGAATGGGCACAACATGTTTACAACCGATTTACCTCCATGTTGAAACAGACTGCTGTCGGTGTCTCAAACCATAGACCTTCAGCTGAGAACATAGGGATAGGTTTGTAAACCAAGTCAATAGCAGTTTTAAGGCTATCAAGTCCCGCAGAATGTCAATATACTTCCGGTGTGAAATACATAGGTGAGATGATTGATAACTTTATAACAGTAAAAGTCGCCCATCTTTACAAAAAGCAGCAACACACAATACAAACTGGTTTTTATTCGCTTTATTGGTAGTAAAAT
Source organism: Margaritifera margaritifera (assembly GCA_029931535.1). Classification (NCBI taxonomy): domain Eukaryota; kingdom Metazoa; phylum Mollusca; class Bivalvia; order Unionida; family Margaritiferidae; genus Margaritifera; species Margaritifera margaritifera. Next base: position 2,076,951 of record JAQPZY010001345.1, read on the forward strand.
GACAGAGGATTAAAAGAAGAAAAAAAAATTAAACAAAAAAAAATGGTACGACTAATTTACTCTATTTTCATTCATTCATTCTTAATGTTTTCCATTTATATTTTATTCATTTTTTGGAGGGGTTTACTTTTTGCCTTTTATAGCATTAAACATTACAAGTAGATGTTGTGGCTCAGTGGTTCGTGTGCCGAACTCGCAACTGAAAGTGTGCGGGGTCAAACCCTACCATTGCATCAGCTCGTGTCGGCTACCGTGGTGTCTCCGTGAGAAATACACTTCACTCCAACTTTGCCTCAGCATAAAATAACCAACTTATATTGCTGTGCCCTGAAACACAAAATCAAACCATGCCAAGTTCATGCTTTGTAAACAAGGTTTAAAACGCAAGAGTATTCAGAGTTTGAGAAACGTATGATCGAATGTATTTATCTTTTATTTCTCTGGCTCTACAATATTTCCCTATTTTACATAATAATAATAATAATAATAATAATAATAATAATAATAATAATAATAATAATAATACAATTCAACAAAATTTAAAAAGGCGAAATAAAACCGGATCATGTTGACCACTTGTAATGATTTTGTCCATATTATATTGATTTTCGTCAAATACAAGGTGCGGATTTTTCATAATCGAAATTTACACGTTTAGACTGATTTTCTTTCAAGTTCCCGGATATACTGCATACTTTCATAATTTTCTTTTTTGATATGCCTCTCGTATTTGAAAATACTACGAAGGAAGTGTGTTATATATAGAAACATATAATAAAAAATGATAGATGCTTATTATTTATTTATTTATTTATTATTATTATTATTATTATTATTATTATTATTATTATTATTATTATTATTATTATTAGTGCTAATTATGCCAATTTTCTTACTGCTTTCTTTTAAATGCTGATTTTATTCATTAGCTGAGGATAAAAGGATGGATTTGTTTTTTAAAAAATATGTGGGGTTACCTTGCCTGAATAAACATACAAATGACAACCTAAAAAAATTACGCGTATTCTGTCTGTAAATCATCCATTTGTCCGCTGATCATTTTCTGGTATAAAGCCGCATCATTTTTCACGAGCTAAATGTCATTTGCGCTGTATCTACCGTTGTCTTACCTAGAACAAAACCAAGAAATATTTCCTTTAGTCAGACAAATATTAAAATACTTCAGATAGGACTATTGTATCAGGCATTATCGGCTGTTTTAAACAATTCTTTGAAAGTGAAGTAAAATATGTTTCAAATACAATTTTATTGTGGTGGAGTAGGGAAAATATTATAGTAGAGTTTGAACGCATGTCAATACCACCTAAAGTTTAATTTAAAATATATATTTATAACAAGACTAAAATTTGAATTTTAATGTAAGTAAATTTCGGTTGCTATATAGAAGAAACTCTTTAATCTGAATCAGATATCTGCAGTCCAAAGGCGCTTTTCACTGTCTAACTGATTAGATATCTGCAGTCCAAAAGCGCTTTTCACTGTCTAACTGATTAGATATCTGCAGTCCAAAAGCGCTTGTCACTGTCTAACTGATTAGATATCTGCAGTCCAAAAGCGCTTTTCACTGTCTAACTGATTAGATGTCTGCTGTCCAAAAGCGCTTTTCACTGTCTAACTGATTAGATGTCTGCTGTCCAAAAGCGCTTTTCACTGTCTAACTGATTAGATATCTGCTGTTCAAAAGTGCTTTTCACCGTCCAACTCATTATATATCTGTTGTCCAAAAGCACTTTTCACTGTCTAACTGAATATATATCTACAGTCCAAAAGCGCTTTTTATTGTCTAACTGATTATATATCTGCAGTCCAAAAGCGCTTTTCACTGTCTAACTGATTATATATCTGCAGTCCAAAAGCGCTTTTCACTGTCTAACTGAATATATATCTACAGTCCAAAAGCGCTTTTCACTGTCTAACTGATTTGATATCTGCTGTCCAAAAGCACTTTTCACTGTCTGACTGATTGTATATTTACAGTCCAAAAGGGCTTTTCACTGTCTAACTGATTAGATATCTGCTGTCCAAAAACGCTTTTCACTGTCTAACTGATTAGATATCTGCAGTCCAAAAGCGCTTTTCACTGTATAACTAATTTTATATCTGCTGTCCAAAAGCGCTTTTCACTGTCATACTGATTAGATATCTGCTGTCCAAAAGCGCTTTTCACTGTCTAACTGATTAGATATCTGCCGTCCAAAAGCGCTTTTCACTGTCTAACAAATTATATATCTGCTGTCCAAAAGCGCTTTTCACTGTCTAACTGATTATATATCTGCTGTTCAAAAGTGCTTTTCACTGTCTAACTGATTATATATCTGCTGTCCAAAAGCACTTTTCACTGTCTAACTGATTATATATCTGCAGTCCAAAAGCGCTTTTCACTGTCTAACTGATTAGATATCTGCTGTCCAAAAGCACTTTTCACTGTCTAACTGATTATATATCTGCTGTCCAAAAGCACTTTTCACTGTCTAACTGATTATATATCTGCAGTCCAAAAGCACTTTTCACTGTCTAACTGATTATATATCTGCAGTCCAAAAGCGCTTTTCACTGTCTAACTGATTATATATCTGCTGTCCAAAAGCACTTTTCACTGTCTAACTGATTATATATCTGCTGTCCAAAAGCACTTTTCACTGTCTAACTGATTATATATCTGCTGTCCAAAAGCACTTTTCACTGTCTAACTGATTATATATCTGCTGTCCAAAAGCACTTTTCACTGTCTAACTGATTATATATCTGTTGTCAAAAGCGCTTTTCACTGTCTAACTGACGCTGAAGGTTTTACAGAAAAGCTCATACATTTCACGAACAGCACTGACCTTATAAAAATATTTATTGAATGTACATTTAATCTTAAAATAGTTGGTCTGGTTACACGCCATTAAATACACTATTTTTGTTGTTTGGTGTAAAACACAGTCTTGTTTCAATATACCTCAGTATAGTTTCCCTCACTTAAATGAAGTACACCTCGGTATTGCTGACCTCACTTATATGAAGTACACCTCGGTATTGCTGACCTCACTTACAAGTAGTACAGTTTTTTTGCTCTCATCAGGCGCATTATAATGAGGGCCATTGTATATTAAAAGACTGTTTGAAAAAAAATGAGATAAAACCTTTTTCCTTACTCGGCCTCTCTGCGATTAACCCAACGGTCTGTGTATGGGTCCAGACTGTTGGTAGAGAACGGCCTAAATATTCTGCTTATTTAAACTTGAATTAAGACATGCACATACAGTCTACTGAAATAGTGAAAGCATAAAATCTTAAATAATGCATCCTGAATTTATGAAAACCAAAGCCATGCATTCAGTTAAGACAAGATAAAAGGAACATAAAAAAAAGTCAAGCAAATGTATGTAGACTTTTTAACCTTTTATTTTTAGAACCATCTTCTGAAGAGGCTTGCTAAGAAATAATTTATACTTTATAAGCACATCACATTATCTCAGAAATAGATTCATAATATAGGGTTTACTACTCTATTAGCTTACCTGCATATTTCAGGCCCAGATATCACAAAACAAACGATATTATTCACACTCTTCACACTCTAGAAAATGATAATTTAACAAATCAATAATAAAAAAAGAATTAAAATAAAAAAAAGAAATACAATTCTTTTAGATGCAAGAAACTTATCGATTGATCTGTCAATCAATTAAGCATTATATTTATTATTTATCAATTTGTTAATCATTCAAGTTTCTCGAGTATTGAAGGTATTCGTGCATTTATTATTAATTGAATGTACTTCATATCAGTGGCGTACTAAGGGTTAATGGCGCCCGGGGCGACGATGATGGCCCAAAGGGCCAGAATACGAGGCCCGAATTTTTATCAGCTGTTTTGGCGCTCCAAGACCTCTAGCGCCTGGGGCAACCACACTGTCCGCCCCCCCCCCCCCCCCCCCCCCCCCCCCCCCGTAAACGCTACTGCTTCATATGAACATACAAGGAAGTATTTGACAGTCTCCCCTCACTTAGCTTGGCCATGGGGACCCTTCATCTAGGTTATATTTGTAATACGCTGACCTAGCGTAAAAAGACCCATGATGCATGTGTGTTGAAAGGATGAAGAAAATAGATACCGAGTTAACGCAGGCCCTTGCTGTTTAGGTATAGACGCATCCCGCTGTGAAAAGCTGATAATCTTCTTTTAAAAAGAGGTCATCTCTCTCAACACTATTTCGCATATACAAGTTTACACCGTTCTGTCGGATATTTAAGAGGGATTGCTTATCTATATTTAGCTTGTGGTAATATGTTCTGCTCATTTAATGGCAGGAATGTATGCCAAATCCGCCGAGCCGTAAGAATGGTGCTAGAGATTAAAATTAGATAGGAACATTTAAACAACAAACAAACAAATGAGAAACTCATACATGAACAATGCAAGTCCCTTTAGATCTTGGCTGAAACTTCACATCATTGTAAGTGAATGACTGTTCTTCCTTTCCCGGAAATAATGTCCACCAATCCGTGCGACCAACAACGGAACTTAACACATACGAACATTCGCAACTTCGAGGTCAGTCATACGGATCGTACCTGGAATGTGTGCCAAAAGCTGCCATTCGGATCACATCTATTATTTTATTAAACAAGGAGTAACCTAGAGGTTGCGAATGCAACAAACTATTTTTATAACTTCTTAATCAATACAATGTTCAGCTCAATGATAGAAATAACCGATGTGGTCCGAATAGATTGCTGTCTCTTTTTGGCGGACAAATTTCCGGCCAACAAAATGTATGAATTTTTTGTACATTACTGCGCCGACATACATCCGAGGCATAATTTTGTCTCACAGAAATAGCATGATATGAAAGACATACGAAGCTACATTCGGATTACGAGAATGTCCAAGTATTTACTGTCGACACCGTCTGGGTGATATTGCACTCGGGCAAAGCTTAGTAAGATATGATTTTAAGTTCTAAAGCATCCATAAGTTTAGCAAAAAGGTAAAATCCCTATTCCGCTTGGTGAAAACATTTACTTTATTCGGATCTTATCCACATTTCTGCGGACAATTTTCAGCCTCGCAAGTTTCCGATGTACTTTAAATAGTGCTCAGAGAAACGGGGAAATGAATGTTATTATGCTTTTCATTTCAGACATTTCTCCCAAAACAAAACGTTTCGTTGTTTCCGATTTGTATAGGGCAGTTCTGTGAAAATTAAAATAATATAATTGCAAAAAAATACTTGTATGATGTGCGTGCTCACCCGTCTGACACTATATATATGCATATATTTTATTTATACCACGTACAAGACGGATACAAGCAATTCCAATGGAGTGAAGAATGACTTCAAAAGCTGTGTATTGACGGTAGAAGTTAACTCTTCACATCCTTGCCGAGTATAAAAGTACAAACATTGCACGGCTACTGTGGCGTCCCGAATAGTAGAAGTAGTTGTTGGGTTTAGCGGTACGTCATCACACTACTGTCTATATGGTATCAATTAAAAACGTACCGATTAATGAAAGTGCGGCCATTTGTATTGATCGATCACCTGCGAGTAAGTCGAACCCAGTGGGGATGGACCAAGCACAATAACGAACAAACAGGAGGCAGCTAAAACATTAAAGTTATTTATTGTTGATCATTGCTACTGATCATAATATTCTACTTTTCTGTTTTTTTTTATACTACTCTCTCTCTCTCTCTCTCTCTCTCTCTCTCTCTCTCTCTCTCTCTCAATCTGGATCCACTGAGTTAAAACTGACCGGTCGATTGACCATATGAGAGAGAGAGAGAGAGACAGAGAGAGTCGGATAAAAAAAACGATTTACAATTTATAAACATAGGAAACAGCAAGCAATTTTTTCTTTGAACTTCAATTTTTTGGTAAGATTTGTCGATTTTACTTTTTTATTTCTAACACATCATTAATTATGGAAAATAACACTAAGATTTCACGCGAACACATCCATTTTCTGAGACTGAAGACATTTCAACATATTTGCGGCCATATGATATATACATGGAGAAATTCCCCTTACCTCATTTTTGTGTCGTCTCGCGAAACGCGTGATTTTGTCTTACTGAAGAGGTCCAGCCAAGCTTTTGGAACTTTGTATTGCTGGTATCGCAATACTGTAGAAAAATCCCTTGGAAAGTATACACAAATACCATCATAAAGACTAAGTTCAAGGTCTTCATCTAGGTCAAGAAGAGCAGAAAGGATTTCGATGAAATTGTGATCCTTTTTTTTATTTCTTTAGCAAATATAGATTAAACGTTGAATATTGGTGTTTCTTCTTTTTTTGTTTTTCTTCGTTATTTTCATATTTCATTAATGACTAATAATTGGGAATTCAACACTGCCTTGAGAGTACAGAAGCAATTGTCTACTGTTGATGGGTTTGGTTTGGTGTTTTACGGCAGAGCAACACAAGTTGGTTATTTAGTACAAATGCAATTGGAGTAAAGTGTCATTCCCAGAGGACACACCACTGTATGTGACCTGGGTTGATCCGATGGTAGGATTCAAACTCGCATCCTTTTGGTCTCGAGTCTAGCACGCTAATTCCCGAGCCCGCTGGGGGTGTTTACTGTTGAAATCATAATTATGTGTATATTCATACGTCATGGGCTAATCACAGTTTGCTTTACTCATACATAACCAAAATCATGCTGCATTGTATGTATGTGGAATTTGGAATATATGTATATTATGTACACTGTATTTTGTTATAAACCACGAGATATACATATTTCATTTAAATAGTCCAGTCTTTCATTTCTAGAAAAGTAACTTGTGTTTCTTATGGATTGTCCCCCTAAAAGATGGGAATGTATATAAACTTAATTTTTGTAAAAAGTAATTACACATAACAGATACAAGTCATACGCATAATACTTAGGCCTCTAGTATTTGTTACTTCTTAGACCCAACCTGAATTGCCAGGCAGACTTCTCCAAAAGACGTTAAACCTTGGACAGCAGAATATGGCAAATGCTTATAAAAAATGTCTACTTATGAAGAACAAAGACAAGTTCAGAATGGAAATGAAATGTTTGTTACCATTGAAAACTCGTCAATCTGTTACGATCATTGTGTTTGCAGGTCAAAGGTGCTGCATATTCAATCTTTGCGTACTTCATTAGATCACCTTCAATGCTGTACGGACATGAATTTTGTCTATCTATCTATCTATTTATCTATCTATCTATCTATCTATCTATCTATCTATCTATCTATCTATCTATCTATCTATCTATCTATCTATCTATCTATCTATCTATCTATCCACCTACATACATATGTACTCATCCATTAAATACCAACTCACCTACCTATCAACGTACGTACATACATACATTCATACATACATACATACATGCTTGTGTTTTTAACCGAAATGTCAATATTAATATATATTCCTGTCTAGACCTATCTAGTTTACAAATGCACGTATGTACACCATTCGTCATTATCAAAGAAAATACTACTACCTTTCGGAGGACTACGGCTTTGTTCGCACTCCAGATGGGTTCGCCCTATGACGGCAGTAAATAAATTTAGTCTTGACAGACAGTCATAGAAAACACTTTCACCGTCTCCATTATGGCGCATAGTAAAAAAGCTCCAATAGCAATGTTATAATTTGTTATCCACGGGAGTCCTCAAATATATGCAAGGCGTATGGCGAATTTGCGGAATTTAATAGTTTGGAGCTGGATGTAACTTTTAAACTTAAAAAAACAGCAAGAACAACATTGTTTACAATATTCTAAGTTGTTATTAACGGCGAAAGATGCTTGGTCATCAATGATATGCATGATGTATGGCAAGCTGGCTGACTTTCACACCTACTCCTGTATAATTTTTGCTAGAATTTTTAAAATGTTATTAAATGTTTGCCCTATACTTCAATAGTTCACAACCGGTCTTTTTAGGTGTCACTCAATAGAATAGACAATTAACAGCATAGGACAAATTGTGATTTACTACCACTCGCAGTTCTGGCCCTATCTATTGCACCAGTTCTACCACGTGAAAAACATAGTTACTATTATTAGATTGGGTAATTCCTGTTATTGGCTTGTTTCTTCCTTATTAACGAGCAGTTGTGTTAGAACAGTTAGGTTCTTGTAAAATGATGATAACTAAGAACAATGTTGTTGTGTTTTTTTCTTCAAAACTTGAAGTATAAAACTTGTAAAATGTACGTGTCGTTCAACTCAGGTTTTACAGTTTTCACACGTTTTCAATTGTATAGGCAGTTAGTCATATCTCACTGAGGTGCTGAATTACTAAGTTTGCTTGCATATTTACAAGCTTTGGCGCAATACAATATGTGTAAACTTAATTAAACTCACATTCAAATTTTAAGGGCCCCCGGTTGCCGAGTGGTCAAAGGCGCTCGCCTTTACAGATCACTGACATGTCACCTCTGTCCTCATTGGTTTGAGTCTCGAGCTCGGCCAACGTGGGTGTGTGAGAAATTTTGCCTGTAGCTTCCCGTGGGTCGGTGGTTCTTCCCGGGGTTTTCTCAGGTTCTTCCTCCAGCAAATATACTGGCCGCCATGTATAACCTATCATGTGCTCAAAAATGGCGTTAAACCCATAACAACCAAACAACCAAAAAAACTTTAATTTTTTTCTTCACTTTAGATAGAGTTTGCACTACATTTACTTTGACCATATACAGTATATCAAGAGTTTTTAAGATGCACAGTTTGGTATATGTTATTAGTTGTTTCTACAACAAAATATTGGCGATTGCAGTAGCTTCATTTCGATACTCATCTGTGTTTCAAACCTTTACGAACAGTCAATATTTTAATTTAACTATGCTCTTTCCCGGACCACACATTCTTCCCCATATAAATTTATGATGGGTCGCATACAAGGAAAATATTGATATTATATGGCGACAAAATCAATAATTTCTTGAGTATAGTTGACACTTTGGATAGTTTTGTTGTTCTTTCCTGACGCAGAATATCTACATTTGGGACCAGTCAAGTGTATACATTTTGCAAAAGAGAGCTTTTTCGCTTATTCAAACACAAAGACTTTATTTTCTTTGTGAGTTTATTGAAACAAAAAATCTATTAAAAATGAGATTAAAATTTACATCGCTTTTATTTTAAAAAAATTTCAGTATGTAATATATAAAACATTTTAAATTATTTGGGGAATGGGCGACAATTGCCCTAAAATTTAAGATATTGATCTCTTCTGTTGATAACGACACGGTCCTTTGGAATACATTCTGTGACAGAAATATATTTAGAACTTTATATCCATTCTATAATTATATATATATATATATATATATATATATATATATATATATATATATATATATATATATATATATATATATATATATTCTAAACATTTTGTGATATATTTGTTACAAGAAGTACAGAATGCATATCGGTATTTGAGAACAAATACAAAAAGTTTTTTTAGTAAAGAAACATGATTACGGCAACTTTGCTGCGAAACATTATCTTAAAAGCTGCATCCGAAAGGAGAAAAAATAGTTGAATATCAATAAATTTAAGCTATAAATGAAATAATAAGTTTTATCTAATTGATATTTTTGCATACATCAATTACTTTGCTTGAGTCAAAGATGTAATGTATCTGATCTAATACATTTTTGAAAGATCACATATAGTCACCCTTGATTTGTCTCAGTTACTAATCGGGATTGGGCAGAGCAGTTGTTTCTAGATAATCATGGATGTACGTTCTTGGCAGTGACTTAGAAGATCTATTTCTGTAGGTTTACCAATATTTTGATCGTGTATTCATTTTATTCTTCAGTGAAAAAACTTAGTGAAATGGGTCAACTCTATAAAGTTTTCTAGACAATAGCGTTTTGCTTTACAATTAAAAAATGTTTTCATTTCAGATTTGTCTATTTCACTTAAATTGTTGTTTTTGGAAGAAAGAAAAAAATGTATATGAATAAATGATCTGGCGATGGGACCCAAAGCGTAACTAATATCTTTTTCAGCTTTAACTTACTTTTTGACACAAATTCACTATTTTAGATCGTGGGCCTATGAAACGATGAAAATGAAAGTGTTTTTTTTAGCTTATTTTCGGTAAATAATCCTAATAGATAAGAGAATCAACCATTAACTAAGGACCTATTGACCAAGATCAATATGACATAGCGTCAGCGAGAACCATTGACAATATTGATAACCACTGAGCCAATGCATAAAGCAATGTAGTGACATTATGTGTCCAGAAAGAACCACTGTCCATCTAAACATTTATCTGATGTAATAAAATACGTTATTATAAGGACATCCCTTTTTTTTTTTTTTTTTTTTTTAGAGCGTACCAATAGTTTGGACCAGTTCACATTCTTTCACTCCAGTTCCGGATCGCCGATTTATGAGTATCAGGAATTCAGTCCGCCCTGGCTTAGTTATTGTCCTAAGAGGGGAACAAATGTGCGAAAGGCGGTGAAAAGAAACGATAAAATCTTAGTACGTACGTCGTAAACTTCCCAAATGTGACAGATCCCTCAAGAAAACATGTAAAAGCAATCTAGATATTGAAAGCCCAGTTTAGACAGCCGAACATCAAAGCTACCGAAAGAAATATTTTATTGCGGCATCAGTTAATATTCCTCCTTTTCCCGAGATGGCGCGCTTCAAATTAACATATTCTGTTCTACCATCGCGGTAATGAGTTTTTCGGTCAATGTGAATTGCATACGTGGTGCACCATTCAAGAGAACCAAGGCTTCAAGAATCGATAGAAATCAATGAAGAATATTTAGTGCGGCATCAGAGGGAATGGTTCTATGCGGTTCCGTTTTCATGATGAAAATAGGATCTATTATTAATATCCTATGCACGTCATGTCAGACATGCTATAAACCAAGACTGTTACGGTCGTAAATTAGCTAATTTTATTGAGAAATACGGAGAAATTGCATTATATGCAATAGCATAATCATTTTTCAAATGACGTAACTGTACAGAATGACATTAAAAAGAAAGAATGAGGTGCATGAATATCAATGCAAAATAATATAAAGGCATGGAAAATTGAAAACAAATGACATTTAATCCCATGAATTGTGTTAATATAAAGGCATGGAAAAATGAAAACAAATAACATTTTATCCCATGAATTGTGTTAATATAAAGGCATGGAAAATTGAAAACAAATAACATTTAATCCCATGAATTGTGTTAATATAAAGGCATGGAAAATTGAAAACAAATAATATTTAATCCCATGAATTGTGTTAATATAAAGGCATGGAAAAATGAAAACAAATAAAATTTAATCCCATGAACTGTGTTAATATAAAGGCATTGGAAAATGAAAACAAATAACATTTAATCCCATGAATTGTGTTAATATAAAGGCATGGAAAAATGAAAACAAATATCATTTAATCCCATGAATTGTGTTAATATAAAGGCATGGAAAATTGAAAACAAATAACATTTAATCCCATGAATGGTGTTAAGACGATAAATGTGTATATCTCAAGAACAAATACGGAGACGCAAAGGTTATTTTTGACTCCGAGATGAAAGTGATAAGACACCAACTATCCTCCCTATTTTTGTGTTGGAAAATCCCTGAGCAATAACAGTTCAAGTATTTCAGATTCAATACGATATATCCCTTAAATTTCTTTTCTTTTCTCAAATCACCGAAAATATTGCACGATTTTTTTTTTCTTTTGACATCGGTGACTTATTTACCAAATTGTTTAGAGTCATGATACTGACACTTTCCATCTTTCGATGGGAAAATTACAATAGCAAATGGGTATATAGATAGGTACATACAAGTCTAAACACACATACACGCACACATTACTTCTTGGTATGTTGTCCATACACCGGTAAACTGCACTTCCAACTGCATTGCGGCTTTCAGATTGTCTGCCCCTGAGTGAATCTTTGCTAACAGGATTTAGCCAAAAATCACTTGGCGCTAAAAATAAATCAGGGCTGTATGGAGGATGTGGCAAAGTTTGGATGTTTTGCTACTTTAAGTAATCTGTCGGATTTATATCATGGATTACATGGAAACCTCGGGTACCGGTGCGCGGGCGAGTTGTTCAGCGGTGATCAACAACTTTTGGCAATACTTTGGAGGCATACAAACACTAGCAGAGTCAGCGACTGGTACGTGGATTATTTACTGCATATAGAACTGTATTGAGAGTCCGACTACGTCTAGCGATTTGTGGTCTCTGCTCGTTTTCTCCCATCCAAACATTAGTATTTTCTCTCGAGTCATGTTTAGAAAAGTAAATCTATGTTTCATCACCCGTAACAATCTCATTCAAATATCCCTGGTCACTCTTCCCATAGTTAGTGAGTAGTGTTTGGCAAGTTCAACCCGAGTCTGTTTTAGATCAGTCGTCAACAAATATGGGACCCATCTTGCACAAAACGTTTTGAGCTTCAAATGATTCTTTGGTATATTAAGAACAGCTGATTATTTAATGCTCATGATAATAGAAATATATTTCACTATGTATCGAGCATCTTCATCAAATAGCCCCTTCACATCAGCCACTTTCCGCTCACCAATTGCAGACAACGGTCTTCCAGAACGTGGGTTATCTTCCGTGGATTCCCGACCATTTTTAAAATGATGAAACCACCTGAAAATTGTTGGATATCACAGAGAATTACATCCGTAAACTTTATTTTAGTCGGCCTAGATATCAGTCGGAGAGTACCCTGATTTTAAAGTATGCTCTTTGCTCAGTAGCAGAATTGTTCTTCTCCGACATTTTTAGGTCACTGTCATTTACCTATGTTACGTCACACGCTTATATCTCCAGGTGCCCGGCGTGCTGCACGTGCAGCTGCAGATCATTTTGTAGACTGTTATTTTGTCTATCAATCGAGGCTAACTTCATTGATAGGCTCAACGAAGCAAATAAGTTTATAACAAAATACGCACAACTTTTCAAATAACCATTTTATTTAACTCATTAAGCCTGGGAGATTCTTTTCATATCCGCGTGAAATGGGGGTAGGCAACGGCATTTTTGGGGTTACATCTGAATGCAGCAAAACACATCTGCTTAAGAAAGTTTTTTGTTTAGCCGGATGCTTAGGTGTATCAGAAACGTTGTTATTGATTGGCTATTACGCTCGCACATGTGCAGAAGGGTAAAAGTTGGACCTATTTTTTCAAATTGGATCCCCGATATTTTTGTCCTTGCCCCTATTTACTCCAAATCTCAAATTTATCCTACTTTTTGCAAAGGTTCATCTGTCTGTGTGCAGTTCAGACCGGTCTGCTTTAAATCTAAGTCCAAAAAGTCTAAAATCCGGACACAAACTCCGGTCCCTAAATTTGCAATTTTCGATCTAAAAAAATCGGGTCTCAAAAAATGTTTTTTTTTCGCTGTACTTTTTAATGCGAGTAGAATGTCGACATTATTTGGTATCATTGTAGAGATATATCTGTCTACTTTCTTGCAATACCATCCACTTTAGTGTATCTTAAATGATGTTGACGTTACAGAGCTCGGAAGTAGGGTACAACGTCATGACGCGTCAACATGGCGCAAGGGGTTAATGAGTTAAATATAACAACATTTTACACTTTCCGCATAAGTGCAAATCTTGTGATATTACATGCAATTATTAATTTTTATATATATAATTTCTTGAAATCTAAAATTGTAATTTTAAATTCTTTGGACAAAACATTGATTTGAAAAAGAAGTTTGACCATGAAAATATCAATTTGTTTAACGGGTTTAATGAATCGAATATGAAACAAGCATTTGTGTAAGCTCCTCACTATCGCATGCATAATACGCCAATTTATTAAATGAACCTTTACAGACGGTCGGCGCTACGCTTCTACCTGGTCTGGCGTTATGAAAGGAACATATATGTAGAGGTCTTAGCGGCACATCAACACTATCATGACTATACAATAACGAGTAACAGTAGGATAAGTAAAATGGTAAAGGTAAAAACCTTACGAAAATCTTTAGGAAGATAAAGATAAGTTATATGTTTGTTATGAAGTGATATTACAAAAGTATAATATTGAAAGTATAAAGCGGTTTCGTGCAATATCAGACCAATCATGTCAGGTGATAGAAAAATGCATACCAACGTGTTCAGCTTGTGTGTCGTGAAATGTAGAACAGACTCAGTGAGCCATCCTGCATGTCGTAAAAGGCGACTACTGGATATAAACTGTTTGCTGCAAGATGCATCCTGTGATGGTGTTCCAACTGAGAAAGTTTTGCAAGTTTTTAAGACTGCGTTTTATAATACCAATTTCGACCTGGTTTTTTTTAATGATTTTATCCTTCTATTCCTTTATCATTGTTTTGTATGCTTTGGGGGAGTTGTTTGTAACATCTTTGCCTTTATCATTGTTCCGTATGCCTTTGGGGAGTTGTTGTTGTTGGGGGGGGGGGGGGGGGAGGGGGCGCTCTACAGATAATACATGCTTCTGAGAGAGTGACAGGTGTAAGATGAAGTATTTTGCATTTGCAACATGCACAATGGAGAGAACGTTGGCATACCTCTATGTTACTTTCATGTACTGTGGCTGAAATTTCTTTACATATTGTACTTGTGGAAACATGATCTAAGCACACAGCAGACAAAATGGCCGCTCCAAAGTACTCGAAAAATCAGCCTGAATTAGTCAAAAGTGCACTATTTCAGCAGTTATTAAAATAGGGAAACGAATTCTGCCAGAGCAGACAATACCAGCCTCTGAAAGTACTGTGAATGAATTAAAAAATATCTAAACAAAGTTATCAGCTCTTTTTTTTTTATTTACCTTTGAAGTCCAGGAAGTGAAAATGACCAAGCGGAGCTAGCAGTTTTTTGAGAGGTGCACATCTTAAGTAAGACCAAGCTGTATACTCTATAACCCAAATTTCACCCATCAATCATACACCAAAATAAAGGGAATTCAAAGTTCTTTTAACAATACCTAAGATATACAAGGTCTTTTTTAAATAGCCAGCACAGCCAGTTAGGAAAACCTGGGTAATTCGTTTTCTTTAAAAATCTAACCCTTATGCAAAGTACGAAACTGGCGAGTGCCACCTTGAAACATCTTTGCCTTTATCATTGTTTTGTATGCTTTGGGGGGAATTGTTTGAAACATCTTTGCCTTTATCATTGTTTTGTATGCTTTGGGGGAGTTGTTTGTAACATCTTTGCCTTTATCATTGTTTTGTATGCTTTGGGGGGAGTTGTTTGCAACATCTTTACCTTTATCATTGTTTTGTATGCTTTGGGGGAGTTGTTTGCAACATCTTTGCCTTTATCATTGTTTTGTATGCTTTGGGGGGAGTTGTTTGCAACATCTTTACCTTTATCATTGTTTTGTATGCTTTGGGGGAGTTGTTTGCAACATCTTTGCCTTTATCATTGTTTTGTATGCTTTGGGGGGAGTTGTTTGCAACATCTTTACCTTTTATCTTTTCTCTCATGGGGCATATTTACTTTTGGTTGGAGGGGTTTTGTTATTTTGGGGATTTGGGTAAAGTGTTTGACTTGGCCCTTTTAGCTAGCTAGCTTTTGCTTGGAACTGTATGCATTTGTTTGGCACATACATACATACATACATACATACATACATACATACATACATACATACATACATACATACATACATACATACATACATACATACATACATACATACATACAAACATACATACATACATACATACATACATACATACATACATACATACATACATACATACATACATACATACATACATACATACATACATACATACATACATACAATGTCTACACAAAGAAGGCTAAATTCAGGATCCGAGTATTATATATATATATATATGTGTGTGTGTGTGTGTGAATAGATATATATATATATATATATATATATATATATATATATATATATATATATATATATATATATATATATATATATATATATATGACTGATCTCTGCGATATGTCTTAGGGGGTCTCATAATTCTAACTTTAGTACCACTATTGTTATGGTACAAACCATATCGCACACATTCCACTGATTAACTGGTACTAAACGGCCGTTTTATGTCTTTATGTTCCTCTAGCAATTACACAGTATGCATTTGGATTGAAATGTAAGTTAATTTGCGAATATCACCAAACATAAACAATTTATAGTGTCAAAACGTTCCCGCGAAATGGGTCTGAATTACTAAAAAGGGGCAATATACCAGTTACTATTTGAGTGAGAATAACTTTTATTCCTGTGGCGGATCAATCATTAGATAGGACCATAAACAAAACGTTTGACATTTATAACCTTAATGTTCCAACATTAATAGGTAATATCTGCCTATATTTAACAGGTATCTCTACCTTTCTTGCTCATTTTGTAGCACAGTGGTTACGTTTAAAGTTCGCAAAATACTGTGTGAATTATATGGAACAATAAAGATTAATTTCAATACAGGTTTCGGATGTGTCGAGGAATAAATTCTAAATATTTGGATCTACTGCTAGTTTTGCGAGGGAAGCGTACATGTGTTACATTCAGGTGTTGTTCATTTCACTAGTGAATTAAAAGATGTAATTGAATCGCTACAGTTCCGGTTGTTGATTTCATGCGGATATGGAATTGCCTTTAACATTTTCAGATGGTCTGTGATGTCTAGAGAATTACCAAATGGTAAGTTACTAACCAGTTTATTTACTGAGGCTTATAAAACCCTTATGCATGAATATAAAATATAAAAACCTATAAAAACTCTTAAGTGTGACTTTGTACTCAGACTAATAATTTTGACGATACATTCTTCTCTTAGCCATAGTAGAATAATTATGACAAGAATACGATTTAGTTAATTGTTCCGAATGTCCAAGAAATTAAAAGACTCTAACTTACAGTTTCAAACTTTGGAACTTGGGTTACTGTTTGTGATAATGCTCAGAATAAGTTTGATAACTTGAAAACCAAGTTCGCTTGACCAACGTTTCAGCAGCATGCAGGATCCGCGGGGAATCCAACCATCAAATCAGCTCGTAAGACATCAAACCAATTCCGCAAGATGTCCAATACTAAAACTGTGTCGTCTTCGAACACATTGATTTCAGATTAAAATGTTTCCATTTTCCTCATTTTGTTTAATTAAACACATTGCAAGCAAATTGTCTTATAGGATCATATATATGTGTATTATTAGATGACAGCCGTTTCCGAGAACAATTTAAACAAGATACACTATTACTAATTGTTTCCACTATCATAATTCATAGTTAAATTAACCTCCATCGCGATTTAAAATTAATACTATTGTGTATTTGACTTGATTACTTCAGCTCTCAATATTTTTTTCTGTGTAAAGTGTACATGTTCTATTATGTCGAAGCTTAAACAAGAAATAAATAGTCGAACAGTTTATTCCTTAAGTACTGGATTCTGATGTGGTTGGTTTGAAGACCTCTTCATAATTTGAAAATATATGATGGTGCCCTCATTAAATATACAGCTTGTATAAAACGTCAATTAAATTCTGTATGCAGTTACCCACAGTAGCGATAGGTTTTCATTCCTTTTTTTAACGTGTATATACGTATGCGAATAGTTGTATAAACATACACACATATACGTACGTGCATACATATATGCATACATATTTAATCATATACGTACATTCATATATATATGCATGTATGCATGTATGCATACATATACCTACCGACCTATCTACCTACCTATATATATATATATAAAATCTTATCCCAAGGGAAGTTAAAATCTACTGAGACTATATATTCCCAAGAGCAGACAGTTATAGTAGATAACCAAATTTATTGTTTTTAATTGGTAATAAACCAGACATATAATTATACAATTCGGATGTCCATGATATTTTGTAATTACTTTTTTGTTCTTTTCCTGATAAAACTATTTACCTTTTCAAATATTGAAGTGTCCTATCTATGTTAGATACCTATAAAAAAAAGTAAGGTTATATGGTCTTTCTTGGTATAATACTTACTATGCATTCTCTACGAGGTCTCTCATTTTCTTCGTGACTAATTTTGCGCGACTGCATATTTTAGAACGACTTGGCGAAATATAATCGAAGCAAAAGTCATATGACTTTAAAAGGATATTATCACATCGACATGATTAATAAAGATAATTCCAAACAAAGTAATGGTTCTATGCCATTAGTAATCATTTTCAAGTAAGAACTGAAAATTTTGAATAGTCCTTAATATTAATGCAACTGAAGCTGTATACATTTCAAACCGTTCAACAGGTGATATTTTTCTGTGTAAGTGACCTAGGAGATGTTCGAACATATTTTCTCACAAACAAGCAAACACATCGTTAGGATTATCCATTGTAAATGTTGGTTGCTCAAAAACAATTATGAATTGTTTCCAAATATCTCAAATAGAACATGATTTCAGTAGATACTGTCCCTCTCAATCTATCCATTTTTTTTAAGAGGTTCGTTTCTTAAAATTATTGTGTGTTGAAATTTCATGTCAAATATACAGCACATATGTATTACATGAATTTACAAATGGAAATTCCATGAAAGTATAATTTTGTAATTTTTAAAAATATTCTTTCTTGTCATATCTTTATTGTCAGCTTTCCTGATTGCTCGATATATAGATATGTGAAATGAGAATGCAAAAGAAGATTTCACGAATTGCACATAATAGAAAAGTTCCAAAGTATAGTGTAAGTTATATATTTCTTATAAGAGTCTAACTTCTTACAATTTTGAGTTTCTGACGAATTTATCTTATTTTCCTTTTTGATTCATTTCCACCTCCTACCTTGGTCTAAGAATTCCTTCCAACAATATACATGTTTTATGTTTATTATATATACGTAAAAATTACATAACGTGCTACATTCAAACACTATTACATCAGTTTTATTATAGATGAATTTGTGATGTATTTTACTGTGGTAGATATCTAACTTTTTGAATTCTATATATAAATCCTTCTAAATTATTTCTTTGCCATGAGACTCAAATAATCTATCAATACTAATTTAAACTTATATCGGAAGGTTACTATTATATACATTGATATTAAATGCTTACAATCACGTCTGTTTAAGTATATATAGATGCAAAATGGGTAAAAAAAAAAACATTTGTTTTTTTATTAGCTTATATAGAATAACCAAAGTTGAAGGAATTTTTAATAGTTCGTGTTTGTACAGCAGTAGATAGAGTGCGACTTTGCAACCACCTACTTTGTGTACCATTTTTGTGTGGCTCTCAATAACTTGGCGTGAGAAACAAGATTCTTTCTAAATCAGCTTCAAAGACTCTGGTGCATGAATGATCTAGGAGCGGCCATATTTGAATTAATTTCCCTTTGATCTTGAGGTCTAACCTGAACCAAATCGCACCTAAATCAAATTGAAGCCGAGTACCAGTCAATGCTATAGGGATAAAAGACATGAAGACTTAAATCAATTTGTTCTAAAAGAGATGCGGTATTGAAGGCCATCCTAGAGCTTACAAATTTCGGGGCCATTAAAGTGATGTATGTTCCAATCTTGTCCACCAAAGGGCTACCGTCTATGTCCAAAGACTACGCGGTTACGTCGCCGTACCGGATAAATTTAACTCAACTGAGAAGCTCCGACTGGCCTAGGCCGCGGTCTCATAATAAATCAGTAAACGGCGCGTGTTGCTGACTGGAATCGGACATTAAAATTCATTCGGTCTCCGTTTAACAAACAAGCAATGGATCCTGAATTGTTTTTTACGACCTTGATCTTTAGGTTCAGAGAGAGAGAGAGAGAGAGAGAGAGAGAGAGAGAGAGAGAGAGACGGAATCAAATACATGTTTTTAAATTACTGCTCTCATGCGGTTACTCCAAATATAAAAATGAGACTTTTTTATTTTTACCTTTTTGATTCGCCATTTGTATTGAAACTTGAATTATACAGAATATGGCGTGCTTTCGATAATCTTACATTTTGACACACGTGCTAAATCTTTTACAGTCAAAAAAGCATCTCTTTTCTTCTTTTTACTCAGCTTTAACCAAAGTAAAACAATGATAAACTCCACCTTTGCATTTCACCAATTTCGAAATTTGACCAGTTTAAATATTTACAAGCCGTATCATTCAAATATTTTACAAGGTATGTCAAACAGTTCCAGCTTATCCTTGAAAAAGATGATACATAATATGTATGTATGTGCATATATATATATATATATATATATATATATATATATATATATATATATATATATATATATATATATAATATAATATAATATAATATGAACGATACAAAATAAACAATGAAAAATTGTCTCTTAGGATTACAACTTAATATTTTCAAGAATTATTTATTTTTTACGCATCAACTGTTTTGCAAAGTGATGATAATTAATGTTAAGTTTGCCAGATTTTACAATCCAAATCTAGTTCTATCTTGTTATGGAATCGCCAATCACTGATTAGTTATTTACTTTTGACGTATCCTCTAATACATCTATCTGTATAGCTATCTATCTATCTATATATATATATATATATATATATATATATATATATATATATATATATATATATATATGTGTGTGTGTGTGTGTGTATATATATATACATATAAAAGGAGTTCTAATCGTTGCTCTGACTTTTATATTTAGCCAAGGGCGTATTTGTATTATTCAGGGTGAGAGAACAAAAAATATAGTAAATAATTCAGTTTTATTAATTTAGAGACAGGTATAAAAGGCATAGCAATATATGCTTAATATGCAGATCTACATTCATTTTTCGACTCATCTTCTTTACTGCCTATATGACTTAAGTTTATAGGCCTTTGAATCCCATCTTGAAATTTATCTTCTCTGAATATGACAATACCTGTTGCAATACTCATATACCGACGCAGAAAATGATAAATTCATTCGCCAGGTGTTTAACGTAGGAGATCTGATATCAAAGTCCGATATCCCGATGGTAAAGAATTTCTCTCGGGTAACTGTCAATCTCTGTTGATTGTATCAGTTTGTTTTCCAAAATATACATATAAATATCCTTCCACATTGCAATTAATCTGGAGTCCATTTCATCCCAAATTTACATTAACACAATCAAGTTATTTGCCAAAAGCATTCTGAATAAATGTCAGAAAGACTGAGGTACGCAAAATAATGCCTTTCATTTCTGAATTAGATTTCGATGTCTTTGATCTACTACCTTACATCAACGAGTGTGACTTTCGTATGGGCACACACCTGGCTAGAAGAAAATGCACCAAGCGTTGGGGTTAAATGATTGTATTTGTGTATTAGGTTACAGTAAACATGAAATTATACTTTGACTTCTGGTCTAGGTAGTTCCCAATCATACAATTTGATATATGCAGTACAGTGGCAGTACGTTGATTTCAGGTCTAGGTAGTTTACAATTATACAATTTGATATATGCAGTACAGTGGTAGTAGAATTATACAATTTAATATATGCAGTACAGTGGTAGTAGAATTATACAATTTGATATATGCAGTACAGTGGTAGTACAATTATACAATTTGATATATGCAGTACAGTGGTAGTAGAATTATACAATTTGATATATGCAGTACAGTGGTAGTACAATTATACAATTTGATATATGCAGTACAGTGGTAGTACAATTATACAATTTGATATATGCAGTACAGTGGTAGTAGAATTATACAATTTAATATATGCAGTACAGTGGTAGTAGAATTATACAATTTGATATATGCAGTACAGTGGTAGTAGAATTATACAATTTAATATATGCAGTACAGTGGTAGTAGAATTATACAATTTGATATATGCAGTACAGTGGTAGTAGAATTATACAATTTGATATATGCAGTACAGTGGTAGTACAATTATACAATTTGATATATGCAGTACAGTGGTAGTACAATTATACAATTTGATATATGCAGTACAGTGGTAGTACAATTATACAATTTGATATATGCAGTACAGTGGTAGTAGAATTATACAATT
Organism: Margaritifera margaritifera; assembly: GCA_029931535.1. NCBI lineage: Eukaryota > Metazoa > Mollusca > Bivalvia > Unionida > Margaritiferidae > Margaritifera > Margaritifera margaritifera. The sequence goes on from JAQPZY010001345.1 coordinate 2,098,968, forward strand.
TGATATATGCAGTACAGTGGTAGTAGAATTATACAATTTGATATATGCAGTACAGTGGTAGTAGAATTATACAATTTGATATATGCAGTACAGTGGTAGTAGAATTATACAATTTGATATATGCAGTACAGTGGTAGTAGAATTATACAATTTGATATATGCAGTACAGTGGTAGTAGAATTATACAATTTGATATATGCAGTACAGTGGTAGTAGAATTATACAATTTGATATATGCAGTACAGTGGTAGTAGAATTATACAATTTGATATATGCAGTACAGTGGTAATACGTTCCCGATTCATCTATCCTCTCCCTGCCCTCCCTCCCCGAGTTTTCCTTTTCCTTGTCTCAATAGGATGTCCTCGACCTAATCTCCTAACCTCTCACCCACCCCAAAAAACCCACCCCTATCCCCCCCCCCCAACAAAAAAACAACACACATACACGAAAACAAACTCGGGAACTAATTGATTTGTCGAAATCGGTGGGAAAACACACACACACACACACACACACACACACACACACACACACACACAAAGAGAGAATAATTGTCAATGCGCAACATATAATATTTTCTTCCAGATTAGTACTGATTGGAAATCGATGTCTTCTGAGTGGCTATTACAGCAACTGTAAGAGTTCTAGAATTGAGTCTTTCTAGATACATACGAGGTACATACGAGGTACATACGAGGTACATCCGAGGTACATACGAGGTACATACGAGGAATTCAGATTGACCTACTCGGTCCTATACATATCTTCATCCCATGTTCCATGCTTAAAGAATGACCGTGGATAATTATGGTCTCTTTGCAAGCAAGCGAGGTGGGTTAGGGTGGGGATTTTGCTCATTCTTGGGAAAATAAGGATATATATACATCAACATAATTATTCTGTTACATTAAAACGATTCTTGTAAATTGCACACTTTATCACTGAACAAGACATTTTATACTCACCCACCCCACATCCGCCATACAAGTGAAGTTGAGCAATCTTTATTTGTCCGCCCTTCCGTACGTCCATTCGATCGTTTAATACAAACTTGTTTTAAAAAAAACACTTGACATAGAAAAATAATGTTGGTTATCGTGTTCCTATGAATACGTTAATTACCTTGTATGTTAATGTACATTGTAAGATCCTGACCTTATTAGATTTTTACGCCATTTAAGCGATTTTTGCATTTTTGTACCAGTCTTTACACTTTTTAGACCAGTATTTTTTGGTAAAAAAGCAAACTTTTTAGTCTGATTATGCAGAAATTGTTTGATCTAGCAGATGAAAATCGCATATGTATATTTTTTCTGATTAGATGTTTGTATCATTTACATTATTTATTTTTGCAAGTCTTATCGAACTATTATTGATTTTTCCTACTTTAACGTTTCCAACTGTAGTATGACAATACGTGTTTTAACGAACACAAATTTAGTTCGTTTTAGACTACACATCAAATATACTTTAAAAGTTCCGTTTGCAATAGGAAGTGAAAAATAATGATTCAAGAACGTCTTCTACGTCTTTGGAAGGAAGCTGCTTCTCTTGCATTTCAACATTGAATTTTCAAAAATCAATAATTGTCACCCAAATTCTACAAACGCTTTGCTGAACTAGATTTACATCAATAGATAGTGTTTATATGACGAAATAGGTTCTTACTTCCGTTGAGATCACTGTCCGACATCTTTTCACAGTTGAAACATCTCAGGCCTTTACCAAACTTCAGAGTCCCGGTGTTTTTCAAAACCGATCACTTTACATTTACGTATTATGCGATTGCAGACTACACGCAAGAACTACCTGACAACGTGTCATGCTCCTGCAGAATATACCTGACAGCGTGTCATGCTCCTGCAGACTATACCGTTGCCGTAAGGCTGCTTGGCACTTTGGTCATCGAAACCTTTGTACATCGTCCGCGCGCATTATTACAGGAGCATGTTAACGGGATTGTACCCTATAACTATTGAAATTTAATACAAATAAACGAGTAAAGAACTAGACTGTGTATCGCGGTTCAGATGTACTTCATTGTGACGTCATCGATTTATTGTTACGTCTTCCATATGCTACCTTGTAATTTCATCTACCCTGTGCTCCATCACTACAAGTAAAGAATTCCTGACCTTTTCCTTTTGCCTATTTGGCAAAATCTTCCCATTTTGCACTAAAGCCATTGCAAAGAAAAGATTGCAGCAAATGTAGTCTAAGTTTGGTGTGATGCAGTTATCAACGCGTACGGTTTTTCTCCAAATGACGTTTTACCACCAAATTTACAGCGTTGTTGAATGCGGTATTATACCAAAGGGAGGTAATCCACCGTGAAGAGTATGGACAAAGTGCGAGAACTACCCACCTCCGAAAATGAAGAGTTTGACAAAGAAAGTGATCCTAAGAGCACTGGCAATATTACGTATGACAAAAACACACGTTAGCACAATTCTACGAAGAATTTTGCTGAGCTAAATTTACAATCAAGACATATATTAAATAGATTTTTGCATGTCATCCCAAAAACAAAAACAAAAGCAAAGTAAAGGTGTCAAGTGTGGCGAACTTTTTCGTTACACTCTTAACAAACATGTGTCTGAAAAACCCATCGGCCTAGGGATAATATATCAAACTGTATAGTGAATCGCCGTATAGCAAAGGCGATTACATAGCGGCTATGGTGTATTGTGGGGCCTTTCCTCATAGGCTCTCCCCCTCCTCTTTTTTATGTAATAATGTGGATTAATATGTCAAAATTTCGTATATTCGCTAGACGTCCGGTCATTCACTGACATAACTTACAACAAGCAGTGATAAATTGGACATTTCTACTACGGGCACATCCATATTTTAGTCGTGTTATGCGAAGGAGTTCTAATATGGAGATAACTATATTACATTTAAGAGATTTTTCCCCCCTCAGCGGAAAGGCCCAACATGTTGCCCACGAATTGTTTTATGTCATTCTTCAATACAGAAATGTATGAGAGAAATCAGAGACTTGTAAATAGACAAAATGATTACACGAGATATTAAATATTACATGATTCCCAAAAGAGAAGGGTTTTCACTGGATATCCCATGTCACATGATATGTGATATTTTTCATGTCGCATGGTCATTTTTCATGTTGCATGGTCATGATGTCACTGACTTTTATGTGACATCATACGTTAAGTTCTTTGCGTCATGCAGTTGAAATGGCAATTCCACAATTCTAAAGCAAATTAAATTATTTTGTTTTCCAAATCATGTAATAAAACATTATAGACCTTTATTTCGATAAGTATAAAGTTTTCTAAAGAAGTAAACCTATTACATTGACCCCGGCTGTGCGTCGGTTAATATGAGGTCGACTGCTTTATTAAACGTTATATGCACATGAACAATAGTCTATAATTTTATAATATCAAGTAACCCGTCTTGAACAAAACGTCCATAAATTATAATATATGCGAGAGAAGTTATATTTTATATGATCCAACTTTGCAAAATGTAAGAAATTAATATTCATGTCATTAATAATCAAACGAGAGATTGACCCAAAAGATGGTGATCGCATACTTAACATATTAAGGAGAGGTGATAATCAGTCTGAAAATGAAACCAAACTATATCATACTGAACACCGAAGGCTTTAATCTTGAAAAAAAATTAAGAAAAATTACTTGACAGTGTGAATGCTGATTTACTTGTCGTGAACGCACACACGCGAGTTCAGACAGGATGGATAATATCTTTTTTTTGCAGTACCTCAGGAAGTCTTTGCAAAAACTTGCCTAATGTATAAATTCTACACAAAGAATGTCACGGAGGTCTCATTATTTTTTGGTTTTGGAGTTTTTACGGCACAGGAAAACAAGCAAATTATTTAGTGCCGAGGAAATTGGAGTAAAGTGCCTTGCCCAAGGACATACATCAGTAGCCGACCCATGTTGATCCCATGATAGGGTTCGAACTCGCACCGCGAGTCTAGCACGCTAACCACTGAGCCAACGCGGCTCTCCACGGAGGTCCAGTTCGAACGAGACTTAGCCCTTACGTCTAACTGAATTGCTTTTGTCAAGTACGTGAAGAAGTATTCTTCCGGACATGCCTGGCTACTATGAAGAAACCAGGATCTAAAGCTCTTTATTCAGCTCTTTGATTCGTCGTTATCTGTTGTATTGTCATTTTTAATATGTCTTTAATATTGTTTTTGTTTTATTCTTTGAACTCAGCATTATAATTTCACTTCTCGTGCCGTCTGCACTGATGTTTGTTGCTGCCGTTGTAATCATCGTTGTCATCGTCATTGCTATCATCATGATTAGAAGCAGCAGTTGCAACCCTGGCATCATTCACCCCGATTTACTGATTTATCTTTGATTATTTCTGTAATCATTATCACGTCAAGAGAATACATATCCTGTACTTGGTACAATGTTATTTGCCCAGTTGTATTTCCCTCTTGCCTCACTATAAAATCTTTTCAACCATCGTCCGTATGCAGCTAAAAAAATACAGATAACACCGAATGATCTTTCAAAAATAGATTTGTTCAAATTACAGTCGTAATTGCATATGTCACAGCTTCTTGAATATTCTCCCATAACTGAATGACGTAATCTTACACCTCATCAAGTAAGACGATATGTCAATTTCCACCTCTCCGCTTGTCAATTATCATGTCAATTACGAAATGTTGACAGATAAGCTTCTATGTTTCACCCGTGTCTATCTTCTTCCGTTCAAGTTGATATATAGATAATAAATATATTGTTTTGATACTAAAAGGTTGCGTCTTTTCGAAAACGTGGCCCTTTGTAAAACTTTACATCAAAGGTTTGTATTTCACCTGAGTCAATTGACGTTTCTGATGCACCGATCTGTTATCATCGCTCCAGTGTGTCTAAAATACTATTTTGTCTTGAGCTCGCGTGTTACAACCTCATGATGCTCTGAGGTGATACTGAGTTGTGTAGTCTTATTCTAAACGAACGTCCTCTCGTAAATTGCCGGGATTTTACTGTTTCCGACAGAGTTTATTGATAGTAAATTACTAAAATAGCCATATTCAACCACATGCTTTATAATTTTATGCTCTTTTTATGGCATTGTAATTTTTATGAAGATTTTGGGGAATATTTATTTCAGCAAGCTTGGTTTTACGTAAGAAATAACTGCAGCTAACGCTATAGGCTGGTAAATTACAACTTTACTTTGAATACCTAGCTCTAAAAACACTATTAAGGAGACATAAATGTCACAATAACTTACTCATCAAGCAGATTGAATATTTACCGTTGACTACAAAACTAATGCCTATTTGTACTGGGGCTAATTTGATACATGGTAGGCAGATATAAATGTGTTCCTTGCTATCATTCTTCAAGTAGGGGTGTTGTTTATGTTATCAATACATATTTAACAATACGAGTCCATTTTTCAGCCAGTGGAAATAAATGAGTTTTGTTTTCTTCAGTTGATGGAATAGAATAGACTTAGTTTTGTTTTCGATTGACCTATCCAATATCATTACAAGTCATTAGTCACATAAGCTTACAACTTGGCCAAGTTGTATGGATATTCCGTTAAGAGTAGTAATTAATTACTTAATTAAATTAATTAATTCATTAATTATAACAAAGGCTTCAGCCACTCCATGTAGGGATACGACAACACTAAAGTAAAAAATCACAAGTGTCTGCAGCACTGGGAAAGTATAACTTTTTACATCGGCTTACTCGTGTAGGAATTCGATGTTTCTTCAGAACACTTCGCTTTCAGCGACGACAACACTAAAAACAAGAAATCAAAATATTTATATTGCAAACAGACTAAGATATATTTTATCCAGACAAGAGAAATCATAAATGCCACGCGCTACTGATGTGTGCTCAGGCACGTGAACCCTTAATGGCGTATTACATTCCACAGACACTATCAGGTTGATACAGTTGTACATTTGATCACAGAGAATTCAGTATTAAAGTTGGATTTTCACATTAAATTTGTAAGTACAAGAAATTTAAGTTACTTTTATTTATCTGCCAACGAATACGATCCTATTTTGTAACATTGTAAATAATTCAAGCCGAAATTGCGCGAATCAGTTAAGCAACATGTGTGTCAATTTATTATCATGGTTGAGAACGCTGAAAGGGCTTAAAAGGTAATGGTAATCAGTAACTCTTGGTCACGAATATTAACAGTAAACGAATATTCAGATTGATGTATATCTAACAAGGTCAAAGGTCATTTATGTCGCAAAATGAAAATTTCACTGCATAGGCTAGACAGTGAACAGTTCTGGGAATAAATGTATAAGTCATCAGGTAAAAGGCCATTTTCTTCTCTCAACAAGAACATTCCGCCGCATAGAGTAGGCAGCAAACAGTACTGAGAACAGTTGTATACGTCATACAGTTAAAGGTCATTTTTCCTGTCGTTATCATAGTATGTGAATATGTCATTTGTTTAATTCTAGGACATGCACAAAAACGATTACATTCAAGACTTCGGGAATTGTTTGGACAAGTTCATAGAAAACATACCACCGAGGTTTGTAGCTGAGACTCGTCTAACATTTAGCCTATATGTGGAAAATCTACAAAATATATGGGGAAAGATGAAAAGTTCAAAAAAGCAACAGGCAAGGAAAAAGATGACTAAAGACGAAATGATTGAAAGAAAACATTTGCCTAGAATGAGACACGCATATGGAGATGGCCATAAATCAAGAACGGACATCTAATGATTTTATTCAGGCATAAAATTAATTGACAAGCAGCATAACAAAACTTCAATATAAAGCAATTCGTTTCGCGTGTTGCGTTTTTTCTTTTGTTTCCTTACCAAGTTGTAAACTGAAGTCTGTTCATGGTAAAGGATGGCATATTAACGTCAAAAATGCAGTTCGCTTTGATAAGCCATATGCATTTTTCACTGAAGTTAGCACTGTTTTTCAGGATTACAACAAGTCAATGTAATCAACCCGGAGTGTTGAATTGTTAAGAAAACAAAATATAAAATTAATTAAAGAAACAATTAAAAGTGAGGGAGAATTCTGGAAAAACAATATGACTGGTCTCGCTAGTATGGAGGAAATAAAGGAGTGAATATATTGATATAATAATCAAGGTTGATTTGACAAATATGCTTTGTATGTCTTTTGATATATTAATATATAGTTTTTCGAGATTGATGTTATGTTTTCTTTACTTTTTTTAGTCACCAAGCGTACAGACATCAAAAACTAACACACAAAAATCGAATTAACAAAACCAATTTATAGTGGAATTATCGTTAGAGATGTAAATGGATTTACAGTGTTCGAGATATCAAATGGTTGATGTATAACTTTTACTACAACATGATGAAAAACGCATGCGGTGATAGAATGAAACTGTTAATGACTGATACTGATTCACTGTGTATTTATGTTGAGACAGAACACCTGTGCAGTGACATGAAAGGCAACGACACGTTCTATGGCACAAAAAGATATCATATTTTGTATTCCACAAATGAATAGGAATGTTCCTGGAGGGTTTAGGAATGAGTTGAAGGGCGTTCCAATGAGATAGTTATTTAAGGTCAAAGCTTCATTGATTTAGGACTAATAACGAAGAAGGAGAAAGAAAAAGAATGTTGTAAAGGAAGAAAATATGTGTAATCATAAAAAATGTAAATTCGAAATGTACGAAGATTACTTATTCACTCACAAGTAAACTTATCAAGAGATGAATTTACTCAAATCATATGATCACGAGGTATTTAGCATCATAATGGAAAGGTAGCATTGTCTATATATGACCAAAAGTGTTTCTTGGTGGAGAACATAAATACAATAACTTACGTCAGAATCTTGTAATCGAAAAGTTATTCAAGTCTCGTTAAATGTTTTGGGGGTTCTTTTTGCTCTTTCCCATAGTGTCTATAATTTATACTTCCTTTGTCCAGAGTAACATGGTTCTGTTCAAACACATTTTCCATTGTGGTTTTTCTTTATCCATGCTGTAGAAGACAACCAAAAATACGTATATTTTTCCTTCAATCAAAGTTTACAGAGTTGTACTTTTACACGATCACCCATACTGATATTTAAAAATGACTACCAGTACACGCTGGTTTGGCTTGGTTAGTTGGTTTCTTTTTTCATCGTCAAAATTTCCACATTCGTGAATCGTAAAGAACATATATGTACCATGGTACACGCAAACCAATAATTCAAACACGGATTCAATTTATCCTTTATCTTCGCATCTTTGAGTAACAACATTCTATCATAAGTCTTATTCCACAGAAAAGTTGGAGAGATAGTAACGATGCAATCGAAACAGTCTCTGTATCCAGTCTCCTTCAAATCTTTCCACAATTAATCAATCTGCAAATTATCATGTTATGAGATTCCTTAAGGTATATTTTACAATACCTCCAAGATAATTCATTTTGGTGGCAATGTTTCGAATATTTACCAAAGCATCAGACACAAAACACATATTTTGTGAGCATATAAGTTCTCTTTTATGCTGATTTGAAAGTGAATACCTTGTTGAAACGCTAGCTAATTTAAGAACACTGCCATACAATCTATTTTCATGTGCAGGCCAGATGCAGTTGTTATCAGAATAAACAATTTCAAAACTTGTGTTATTAATTTCTGTGCTGTGCTGTTGTTCATCAAAGAAATATTTTTGGCTACTGTATACTGTTGTATAAACTGAAAACCCTAGGAATAAACCATGTTTAAGTAGACCTTCGATAATCGCTGAAATTGTTTATATTGCTGAGTTGTAAAACGTTTCAGGATCAGTTCTTCACTTTTTGTGACAGGTATCAAGCATCATCCAAGCTGATTCTGGGAGAATCAAGTGTGAGATTTGCTTGGTAAAGTTGTATCGACTGATATGTGGATAATTATCTCTCTCGTAATGTTCTCAATTCCATTTCTATATTTGTCATTTACTGATATGTGCAATTTATTCCGAAAAATTATCGCATCGTACTGGATACAAAACGTTTTGCAGTTTGTAGTCCAATGATGTGTTGGATTAGGTCTTTAACTCCTTGCGCTATCTTATACTGCTTGTGAGGAGTTATGTACCTACCGTACTCAGATATTTGTTATTTATTACCGTTGAAGGCTTATGTTTTACAAAAACATGTAAAGAATAAACAAACTAATACCCATCACAATTGCAATAAATATGTACTCGTATTGTACCTGTTCATCAGAAGGTTGGTAAAAAATCAGCAAGTTTGGGTTGTCGTGGTTAAACAAGTTCAAGAACGTAGGTACGATTTTTAAGTTTTACATTATTTTCTGGCTGATAAAGATATGTCATGGCGGGTTAAAGATTATAAGATTATAGAGAAAATGCATTATCTAGTTTGTTTAATTTGTGACTCTCCAAACCTTCTTCTCTCAACTTGCATTCATGTAGTTAAGTATCTTTTTTTTTTCATTTAAACCTGCGGTTTTCCTATATAGTTCTTCTATAATATGATGCCTAATTGACACTTGTTTGTCTGGAACCGGATCAAAGAGATTGAATAGACGAGTGCTTCCTGCATATGCTAGACCATCAGATATTACTCCTCAAATCATTACTCCTGCTTCAGCTAATTTAGTATCTATCTAGCGATTCATAATAACAGGTTTGCTTTTTGCAAAACATTTATTATGCTGTATTTGCGAGTAGCAAATTATGAATATTGCTGTAGAATTTCAATGTAAAACCATTTGAACTATTTTCAACTAATATCTGGATTGCGGTTTCAGACTTTAAAATATCCGACACACCTTCGTTCACAATAAAAATCCCACGAGATGTTCCTATTCTTTTAGAATTTTTAATTTCCAGTTTTTATATGGAGTTAATTCAATAACATCTTGGTACTTCTGGTTCATTACAATTCGAAAATCGTATAACATGATGCACAATAGTTTAGTTCTCTCCTTAAACTATTTTCTGTATTTGTCGCCTTCCTAATTCTATATTATAAAACAATCAAACATCGCAATATTATTACACCCATTTCCGTTTTCAAGTGAGTTTTGAATACCTCTATATTTTCGTGTATCTTTTTCGGTTCTAATTCCCACAATTCTACCACTTAATACGAGAGTATTTTTTATCTACTTCGGTATTGAATACATCTATATCTGTTGTTAATGGTTGTTCCAAATCATCAAAGTATTTTATCATTCGTCGTTTTGTCGGATTCGTCAATAATACCTTGAACCAGACCGATGGTATTAACAACTTCTCGATCAACATATTCTTTCGTAACTGTTTTAGATTGTTCAACCACGGTATATAGCATATTGTAAAATTCTTTTAACAGAAATCTGTAATATTAAAATTGTAAGTTGTATTAATAGATTTCATCTTGTTTACGTTCGCATTTATTTTGTTTTGGATTTCCTTTTTTGTTGGTTATTTTGTTTACACGATACTTTTTCTGCAACTGTGGCAGGCTATTACTGTTAGCAATTATCTTGCTAATCTTGTCAGTAATTTCTCCGGGCCATTATTATATGCTTAATCCAGGAAACAAATAGTTCTTGCTGACCACGGAATTCAATCCTTATCTGTTGGAATTTAGATAGAAAAGTCCTATTGTCTTCCAGCGATCAGTTCAATTAACAGGATCACGTAGATGTGTAATTCAGTTATTGTTGAGATCTACGTCAGGATTGATTGTTTGAAATAGTGTGACATCTTGCTCGTCTGTTCTTTGTTTTCAATATTTAAAGGAAATTCTATGTCATTAGGGCCTCCCAGAAATGACTCTGTCATTTCTATAGCGATCAAGGTTGTTTTATGTACACGCCATCAAACGCTATTTACATAACATGAAAAACATTTTACAAACATACCTTGAAAGTCCTCATCATTTATGCCGATATTCAATCTGTTAATAGCACCCTTTCGTAGTTTTCCCCATTAAAAATGGCGAAGGCTATAACAAAGTAGAATAGCATTTAAATAGCTTATGTGTTATTGATTGCGTCGAAATAAATTTAAACATTTTATTTTTTTAAACCCACAAATTGTATCAGATTCACTAGATGTTTGTGTAGTTCTCTAGCCATTGAATCACAACAATTTAGAATTGTAGTGTGTGATATAGAAACTATCAGGGATTAAAGCAGTCTTTGTTTCATTTTTGTTATTTATATCGTACAAGACATAGGCGTGGTAACAAAAACAAAACATATTCTTTGTAACGACATCAGTAGTTTACCATTTATGTTGTCAATTGGATTGTTGAGATCGATTTCTTATTACATAGACCATCGTCATCGAGTTCTTTCCAGAGAGATCGATTGTAATATAACTTTCCATTTATCCTTAAGTAAAAGCTTCTCTATTTATTAGTCTCGTAAGGGACTAATAAAGTGCATGCTTATAACCATTTGCATTCCAGAAATTTAAACCGACAAAAGTTAATGTTTTTTCTGTTCAACTTGCATCCTTTGCAGTTAACTTTTCCAAAATTTAACTTATTCCAAAACGGATCTCTTTCTCTTTCAATTTCTTCCCTTCTCTAAATATATTTTGTCAATTTCCGTAACTCTTTACATGTATTCTTCTTCTTCTTCTTTTTCTTTTTCTTCTTCTTCTTCTTCTTCTTCTTCTTATTATTATTATTGTTGTTGTTGTTGTTATTATTGTTATTATTATTAGTAGTAGTAGTAGGAGGAGGAGGAGTAGAAGTATTTTAACTCTTGTCCGTTATCCCACTATACCATGCTCTTGACATACTTCCTTAGTACCTCCATGCATAACTTTGCCGGGCTATAATTTCCTTTGCACATTTTGATGATGGCGTTGATTTTTCGCAGCGCATAGTGTCAGTCCTTTGTTCCAAGCCTGGAATTAGTTCAAAACACTTTGGTCATCTGCGTGATACGCACAATAAACACTTCTTTTGAAAAAAAATTCTAAATTTTGTTGGGCTGATGGCAGCATAACACAGATATGTAGTTTACCCGTCTTAGATCTTTTTTTTATTTTGTCTTTTTTCTTTCTTCTACTGTTTAACCTTTGTTTGTGGGTGTAAAATGTTTCTTCCGTTGACAAAGAGCTTGTTTAGCTCGAAACGTTGGGAAATGTGTGTGTCTGTGTTTGTGTACATGTGTGTATGTCTGTGTGTGTCTGTCGCTGTGTGTGTCTGTGTGTGTCACATTCTTTGTGGTATAAATATGTTCGTAAAACATGTCTTCTATGTCCTTTCCTTTCATGTCTTCTATTTTAAGTTAGGAAGGTAACCTTTATCAAAAACTGTTTTGTATTTTGAAATTCTAGATGTTTCACCGATTTCAGATGTAGGCGTTTCAAATGTATCATTTGTCAGGTAACCGAACAGAGTCAAGTCGATTGCTCTACGATGAGTGTTATTGCAACCACCAGTTAGCTTTGTTAAAATATCAGCATATTTTCTGCTTTCATTGTTATTTAAATACTTCCACATTAATGTCTTTAAAGTTAAACCTTTCCATTACAGAAGGCTTTTTTTCGGAACAATTTGAAAGTATTCAGTGGTTTTATTTTTCCAAAAAGTCCTTAACTTTCCTGTCGTAAAACTCTTTACCCTCATCAAATGTATCTTTTCGGTTTTTAAACGCATCATGCATGTCATCTTCCTTTTCTTGCTTTTTCCGACCATGTGTATTTTGGATTCAAAAATATTTATCAGTTTTGAAATGTATTTATACCCATTGTTATATTTTTCATATGCTTGCGTGTCAATAATTTTTGCTTGCTACAGTTCATCCACGTGACTAACATAAACTCTGTTATAGGAACATATTTTCTTGCTTGCTTATGTAATGTTTATGTAGATTGTTCGGTTAACCATTCTCTAAATTCAACGTATTTTTTTCTGTTTTTTTTTTGTTGTTGTTGTTGTTGTTGTTTTTTTTTTATGGTCCCGTTTCATTTGCTCCCACAATTGATTGATATTTGTGTAAGCAACTGGCTTTCAAGATTGTAGTCGATATGTCTTAAATATTGTCGTCGGTCTTGCTCGGCAAAGACCAACTTTGGTGAGGCTACGCCATCTCTGATGTCAGTCATTCAAAACGATATAAAAACATCAACAGAATACTTCATGCTCTATATATTCTCAGGGCGACCGTCTAAAACAGGTACGTTTATTTTCAGCAGTTTGCAACGTTTCTTTTAAAAAATTATGAATGATTTCCTAGTTATGTCAACTTTTGCCATTCATATTGTCGATTCAAAAACAGCTACTTCATATACTGAGTAACTATGGGTTGTTTTAAACAGAACTTTGTTTTCCAATAATTGCATATTTTTGCTGAATCGTTGTAGAATGACTTTGTAATGTTTTGCAGATCTTCCATTTGTACTGTAAATTTAACAGAAATACAAATTGTTGTTTACTCACATCAAATGTGTAATTTATTCTTTCTTCATACTGCACTGTTCTAACTATGTTGCTATCAAGGCCAGTGCATTGTATTTCTAAGGTATCACCATTAAATGTAATTTGTAAATCTGCATGTTTCCTAAAACATTTGACTATATATTTTTCATGTTAGAAATAACATAATTAACACTTTTATTTTCTTTACTGTTTTTCTTGAACACAGCCAGCTTTGAGCACTCTTTTCCCGTCTATACTTATAAGCAAATAGGCATTATCTCCTAATATTGGCATTATTGCTTTCACGTTAGACTCGTTAAATATTAATATCACCTCTCTGCTGCGGTAGCTTATTTGGAAGAGTGTCAGACTCGTAATTCAAGGGTTGCGCGTTAGATACCCGTTATGGCCAGCCCCAGTGGGCTGTCACGGTGTGTCCGTGGAAAAGGCAGTTAGCTCAGATTTCGTTGGCATGATATAGCCAGTAATGTATTAAAAGTGCCGTTAAAACCAAGAAAAACAAAAACTTTTGAATTCAATTAATTTGTTTTGTGCCATTATTTATGTTTTGAAAAAAACACTTATTATTTTGTGCTCGCTGCTTTAGTGTGCTAGACATGTTTTGATTTTAATTTTAATGTCTTCGTCTTCTGAAGGAACATCGTACCCCTACACGAGTTATTTTATGCCAAACAATATGCTGCGCCAGTGCACCAAAAATTTTCGACTTTGTTATGTTTGTGTTGTAGTATTCCAAAATGAGTTGGGTGAAGACTGTTGCAATTAATGAATTGTTACGCGAGTAACGGTATATCTATAGTACTTGGGTAAGCAATAATATCGACTAATCCCCGCTTCTTTTTTTTTTTTTTTTTTTACTGAACTAACTCAGTTGCTAATCTACGTGCCTTAACCTTAAACTTAGTTTAATTTTTTTTTTATTATATAGGTAGTCCGCTGTTGTGAAATCAACGTTTACTACGCAGCTTAAAATGACGTGATCGTTACATTTTGACGTCCTCGATACAACGTCAATTTTACCCGGGTGTATTGTAGCTTTATGAACTCTGTGTGAGCTTGGACGTAACATGACGTGGTTCTGACTTATGTCTCTCATTATTCTACGACGTCCTATTACCGCGTCATGCGCGTTTCTGAGAACTGCTTACGTCACGCAAACAAACTGATACAGTGGCTATCTTTCGTTGCATCAAGAACACATTTAATTTCATGCAGTTATAAAATTTTCCATTATTCAAGTGAGATTTTCGATAATGTCGGTAGACTTCTTTTGTGGTATGTTTTCTAAGAAGTAATGCGGTAAGAGGACGTACCGAAATAAATGATGAAAAATAAAAATTGTTATTCTTAATAATGGCAATAACAGTCATATTAGAAAATGATCAATCAAAAGTATACAAGAAATTTGAACATGATTTTCACATACAATCTGGATAAAGTATGATGTAATGTTGGCTGCCTAGTCACATTGGTACAAGGGTAATCAAAGGGCAGATAAAGCAGTCAAAGTTGTCATGCAGTCACCAGTTTCTGAATGGAAGATCTGATATACTGACTTCAAATATTATATAAATCGGCATCTTGTATATCCTTGGCAAAATATGTGGAATTAAAACTCCTCAAACAAGCTTGGTAACATCAAACCCATCATTGGAGAGTGACATTCCTGATATAAAACAAATCGCAGAGATGAGTTGGTCTTGTGCATTTAAATGTCAAGATAAACAAATTTATGTTTAACTGACCATGTCGCATTTGATCCCCAGTATGAGAGAATACGAGACTTGGTGGCTATCTAATGACACCTTTGTCACAGAAATTGCATTATATTATCACCATATACGCCTTGGAAGATGTACCCTACCAAAATTGGTTTTCCAATAATAACGTATTTTCTCTCTTCAAACGCCCGCCCCAATTGGGGACAACATAGAGCTGATTATACCGTCGCATAAAGCGCCGATGTATCAAGGTCGACGTTTTTCTTTCTACTTCAATCAAAACGTAATCATCTATTTCCAATGCGAGTGGAATTACTTTTCCCAGCCTGCAACGTGAAAACCCGAGGGCGGTCCGTTTGCTCTCTGCTTATAATTTAACGCAAAATGCATATCAAACCCCGATATGCTGACCCATGATGTGACGACAGTTTCAGATCTACCATCTTTACAGATGGGTGCATGTGTCTCCATTACGTAAATTCTAGGGGGCGGATCCAGGAATATCGTTTCTTTATTTAATTTTTTTTTTTTGTAAATTCGGATCCTCGCACCTTTATCAAACTATTTTGTTTTCTTTTATGTTTTTTAAAATATTTTTATTATAATTTGTTATTGTATTTTTCAATTGTTTGACTCACAGTTAACAAGTTATTATTAAATGTAACTATAACATTTTCATGGTAATATATATATATATATATATATATATATATATATATATATATATATATATATATATATATATATATATATATATATAACCTGAAGATCTTTCTGTCTTTCTGTCTGACAAATTTGATCGGTTTTTGCACCCATTACTATTAACCTAGATATTCTCTTCTACTGTTAATTCGTGTATTTTTGTGGGTATCAAAATTTAGTGAGTTTGCCAAAAAAAAGCACGTGGTCGTCGTTACTTAAATTCAAGGATTTGGCTCTAGTTGAATTGCGCTAGTTTTAATTTCGGCTCAGCATAATCCCAGCGGCTAGTGTCTGTTGCATTTTTAATACTTCTTTTCGTGCCTAAAAAGTGTATTCTGTTATTTTTTGGAGATCTCAATATTTTCTCAATTATGACTCAAGATCCAGTGGCCAGTTTTGATTGCATATCTGAATTCTCTTTCACATGTGAAAATCAAATATTCATAGTTGTCAGTTGCATATACAAGACTTCATTAAGAAAAAATATATATTGGAGCAGTAATCGTACTTTTAACCTTCTGGACATCTTCAGGGGCCTGACGGGAGGGGGAGCTACAAACAAAATAATTGTGGGGTTTGTGGAAGTATTCCGTTAGGTTTTATGAATTTTCGTCCAACAATGCAAGAAGATTTAGCATGACGATCACAAGATGTGATCACGATGCGTTCGATACTGTTTCTCTTTTCAAGTCTATATTTGAAACAAAATTAGTTCACAGAGAGAGAGAGAGAGAGAGAGAGAGAGAGTACTATAGTATAACATATGGTATGGACAAAAATGATGATAGTTAAGTGGGTTATGCAACAATTACACGGCAGCGCGTGATATTCTGAGCATGTTACTCTATGTTCTTCCTTTTTTTTTTTTTTTTTTTTTCAAAGGCTTAAAGTCGTATTTGGATTATTGAACAGTATTATTTCGCGGTTTCTGGATAATAACTATTTTGCTGCTATATAGTTTCGCGGATCTGTTGTTACTATTTTTTAAAAATTTCTTTAAGCAAAAGAAATTAGCGGCTAGTTTCACTATGCGAATTCTTCCAAAAAACAGCAAACGAATAAATAGGTTTTACATGAACCGGATGAATAAAGTATGACGATTAAGAGAGCACGTTAGAAGGTACTTTAAGATCAAAACGAACTCGACTGTAAGTGATGACTTTATGAATGCTTGAAAGTATGTGGATACATTTATTTCATATCAATAAACTTGGCTTATTCATTTCAAAAGAAAGAAAACCCAGCAAAATATACATTTGTCATAGATTATCCCATCTGAAGATTCCTCTCTCTCTCTCTCTCTCTCTCTCTCTCTCTCTCTCTCTCTCAACTAACCTGACTAAGCAAAAAATTAAAATATCTCACCAAATTAAAAAAGAAAACCATATTTTGAACTTCATACAAATTGCCTTGATGTTGTTCTTTTGAAATTGTATATGTACCATGTTGGAAAAACGTATTCATCAAAGGTTCTGAAGGTTCTGTCCTAATTTTGCCTGGAATATTCTGAAGGTTCTGTCGTCATTTTGTTTGGAATATTCTGAAGGTTATGTCGTCATGCATGGAATATTCTGAAGGTTCTGTCATCATTTTGTCTGGAATATTCTGAAGGTTATGTCATCATTTTGCCTGGAATATTCGGAAGGTTATGTCATCATCTTGCCTGGAATATTCTGAAGGTTATGTCATCAATTTGCCTGGAATATTCTGAAGACTACTAAAAATATATAATTTTTTCATCTTTGGCATATTTAATTCTTGTAGAGATATTCCAATTACCTATATATAATGATATAATTATGTGCAATTGGATTCAAACCATATCTTTCACTTGAAATAATTCAATAGATCCATTCTAACTTCAATCTCTTTAGCGTATTTGACAAGGAAACTACTAATTTAGTTTAACATAAAGAGGATAGAAGATTTAATAAACTGGAGTTGAAACAAGTGCATGTCATTTTATCATATTATCTCCCGAATCATGTTGTCTGTTCCAAAATTTGGAACAATGCTAATAGTAATGAATGCTTTACACAATTCTCAGGCATGTTATTTCCTGTCTAATCTTAAGAAGGTGTTATACGCTTAACCGGATAAATTTTCACCTGAAACAGTCCCCGACAATAGTCATCGGAACTTGATCCTAGTGGAAACAAGGTGATGTTTCTAATTTAATCCCTGTGAGCGAAAATTGTGATGAATCCAAACAGACTAGTTCACCTCTTGATAGAATTTGTCAAGATTAAAGGTCCTGTTTGCTCAGGTAACCAGAAAATACGCAATTTGTTAGAGCTGTCAGAATTTACCCTTCCTTATTGTTTTTGTTTGGAGATCAGGCTTTGATTTCAAAGCGTGCCGTGCTCAAATTCATTTATGAAATATTGATACGGTTGGACTCGAAACTGACACATAACTGCTGACAATGTCCGATTCATTGAAGTTGTTCGTTACAACCTTTTACTGTGACCCCTGGAAGCAAATTGAAGATATTAAGGCAATCAGTATATTAGATAACCTTTAGAATCAGTTTAAACTTGACGCTTGACTTAGATAAAGCTTGTAAATTTAGGATATAGTGTTAGCCTGAATGTATTTGACTAACATATTTATGCGAAAATATATCGTCAAGCGGATTTTATCTCATGAAGATTTAAATCATCTTTCCAAGCGAAACAAGCAAGAGGACGTTTAGCTTTAAATATCTCTTACAATTTTCTCGCATGCCCAGTGCTATCTTACAATATGTTTTAAAAATTCTCTGATGAAAGAAAATATTTTTTAAAAAATCAGATTATTTCCCAATATTTAACACATTTTTTTTTCTTTCTCGAAGTATTTTGAAATATGCAAAAGTTTTTTTAAAAAAAAAAAAGGTTTAGTGCAAACTGCATTGATACCGAAAGAGAACAGAAACATAAAAGAAAAACTAATTTAAAAATCAGATATGGGTTTATTTGCACTATATATAGGCTATTTTTATACCCCTTTGAAAGCATGATACTCTGTGGCTGTGTATGTGTTAAGTGTCTCTATCAGACAGACCACATGTATGGATTTTTCCGCATTTTAAAAATTTATTTATCGAATTTGAATTGTTCAGCTTTCCATTTCTTTCCAATTTCCTGCTTCCGTTCCTTTTTTAAAATCCAATATATACCTTATTTCAAGCCAAAGCATGAATTTTACATTCACCATAGAAATGTATTGTTCGTATTACATTTCCTAATTTGTCAACATTTGATACACATCAAGGATTACGCCTGTTACAAACTGTCGCTGTGGGTCATGTCTATATTCAGTATATAATGTCTTTTTGTATCAGACTTACGAATTCAAATAGATTGTATGTTCGCTTATTTATAGTGCATAGTCATGACATATTTTTATTTTTCCCTGGTGTCAGGTACTTTTTTAATTGCGACTTTTTCTCTACTCTTGGTATATTTAGATTGAACTCCATAATGGTTGAAGTACTTTCGAAATCGACTGAATTTAATCTTTTTACAACTATTACTGATTTGATGTAAAATTTTCTGCTATATTGCAAACACTATGTTAAAAAGAGAGAAATTAAATAAAATATCTGCGTTCAATTTCGATTTTATTACGAAATGCTAATTTTAAAGAGAGAGAAGAAGAGAATATGCATCAGGCCAATTAGGCTCTTTGCTTTTAAATTTGATATTTATTATTCTCAAAGGTAAGATTTCGTCTTTTAAAGTAGGCTTTACAATTTAGATTTGTCTAAACGGGTTAAACGTATATTTCTTTTTAAAATACACAATATAGTATCCATCCTTCTCGACAGTGATTGTGGCATTTAAAACTACAAGGTGTTTAAGCTTAAGATGAATTTTCTGTATTTGGTTCATTTATTTAATTTAAACATATTTAATTGATATCTTAAAGAAGTAATTGGGGTAGCGCAATATGTTCTCCACCTTAGGTGCAGCCCTCCCCCTGCATAAAAAGCACTTAGCATAATACGGAGAGAGAGAGAGAGAGAGAGAGAGAGAGAGAGAGAGAGAGAGAGATTACCACGCCACGTGTGGAGAAATCGGGAAAATCAAATGGTTTCCTCAATAAAATCCTAAACAGCTTAAAACACTTTACAAATTAGATCTTAAAATAGTTGAGATTAGTCTTGAAGGTGGGGTCAATCGTCGCAGGCAAGAGTAGGTGATTAAGATTTAGAAATAACATCCTGTGTTGATTTACATAACGGGTACACTCCAAAACATAAAAGATAATCTATATAATTAATCATTCAAGTTAGTGGAGGGGACGGGTGATGAAAATAAGTTTTGGCTTAAAATAAGTGAGAACAAAATTATAAAGTGCTAACATTTATTGTATAACTTAACGGATTTGCAATCTATTATCTGGATTTAAAATAAGTACTAAATATAGTTGATAAAACATAGGCGATAACGTGTTGACTAGCAAAAGCTACACAAAACATAAAATCGTCACACTTGCATGATTTCGACTAGTGTGTAACAATATATTCGACTTGCTGTAACAATATATTCGACTTGCTGTAACAATATATAGTAAATGTAAGCAAATCTTTGCTATTAAAGACCCACATATTCCAAAGGGACCACACAGTTTTAAATAATAACACCAAATATAGACATTCTGTTAACACATTCGTGTTCATTTTATTATCCGATGATTGCCAGTTTACTTACAATCGAGTGTTTATGGTACAATATTAAACTCTCATTTACAACACTCCAATGTGTCACAAGGGAGAAATGATCATTGTTTTATATTCATTAAATTGGAAGAATGATTGTAATGGTCAAATACAGATTTCTCCCGTACGTGACACATAGTCCCTCGACGCCCAGTGTTACATATATATCCGTATGTCTGCGTATACGAAGACAACTGCGATTCTCGTTTAAATGTAACTTTCTTCTTCTTTGTATTAAGAAAAGGCGCGAATTCTGATTTACAACATGTAAAGCACTTACTTGACAGAAAATATTAATTTGATCAAATGATCAAGAATTCTTGGACGTCACCAAAGCCTCAGTGTTACATGTTTTGGACAGAAATTATATAAGCAGTCCCTCAAAATATGTCCGTATAAGCCAATTAAGGCCTTTAATGGCCATTTAGCCGTTACGCCCTTTTGCCAAAACAGAACCGGGCAAAATACTTCGAACATAAACTATACTTTTCTCTGATAGTCTTTCTTTACCGCGACAAACTCCATAACAATGGTACCAAATAGATCCTTGAGGGCAGAGAATGTTTTATGGCTTTATTGGGGGCAATTAACCCATCTCTCCGGCCCTTTTGGGGGTAATTGACTTGGTCAGGGGTGTAGGCACGAGTCCTATAATCAGAGCCTATTTAATTTGATGATGGTTATCGTAAATAGACCTGAAGTGTCACTATTACAAAAAAACTGTTACCAACACTCAATTAGGGCCGGTTTGGTCACGACTCCAATGTGTGTGGCATTTTTTGTTTAAAACAAAATAACGTGGAAGAAAAGCATCAAAGACTCACACCCAATCTCTCATTTAGCTTTTTCTTTCTTTCACTAAAAAAGATCAGACTAATGCACTGCCCAAGCGGCTGAGTCTATTTGCATGCATATCGCCGTAAACCCCGCCCTAACTAAGACTAGGGACGGGACTGTGAAAAAGAATGGTTTGCATTGCAGATGGTCTTGATTTAGATGATAAGTTTGCTTCTTTACATAGAAAATGGTTACAAGGAAGATGGGACTGAGCAAACATAGGGAGAGGTCTTTATTCGGGGATTGTCACAATAGATTTTGTTTACTGTATATATCTATATTTATTTATTTTTAGTTTTCACAATCGATATAATTTGGAGTGTGAAGATTATATTTTGAAATGTATTTTCCACTCTTTTTGTGAGGTTTAGAACAAATCTAGTCTTAATTATAAATATACATTTTTCGCTGCTCATGCATAATTATGAAATTTTTGAAAATATAATTTTGCATAATGCCATTTTCAGTAGTAACCAATCAATATTCTTGTTATACTTTTATAATTCTATATGATTTGATTTTTTTATAAAATACTTATTGTCAAATCCTAGGATTTAACAAATTAAAAACCGAGCTTCATCATAATTAAATAATTTTGTCCTTCACATTCCCCAACCCCTAACATCTTTTCCACATATGATTAATAACACAATTTCTAGACTGGTACCGTGATCCATTGTCCTGTCTTAAGAATGATCGTATATGAGGCTACTATAACGTTAAAGGCTAGACTACAAGGCTAGACAATATCATGCTTTCAACATTATCTATGATCAGAGACATATATAACACATTATATTATAGATGTCTCTGCAATGATCTATGATCAAATTTTACGACGACTTACAATTGATTTATCCGTTCTTTTGATTGACTTGCTTCAAATTTTCATAAAATCTATGAGCTGTAATTATACAATCCAATAACAAATTCTGGATTAACCTCTCACATGCCTGCATTGGTCTCCTATAGATTTATATAAGGTTTAAGCGCTGTGATTACCAGGTCATTAAATATGTCTTTTTTAATAATTTAAACGAGATTTAACTTACTATCATATATACCATTGATTAGACATGATGACATATATTATCACATATGAAAAACAGGCAGTCTCAAATAAGAAAATTATCCCGGGGGGGGGGGGGGATTATTGGGAATTTATGTTGTTTTTGTTTGTTTGTTTGTTTTTTGTTTTTTTCTTTTAGGTTTAATAATATTTATATATTTAGAAATTGAGGAATAAAATTTAGCATGACGTCGCTCTGCATGTGTCAGTGACTATATGTCCTAAAAATAATATCACTATTTGATATCTTCAAAACGTATATGTTCCATTGTCGTACTTTCAAAGGAATTGGATTGTGTTGATCACCTGATATTTGCGCATGTTAGCATAATTTTACTAATGACTTTACCATAATATTCACACATCTAATAATAACAAGTTTTTTTGCACGCTGAGTGCACTTTACGTCCAATCAAATCAGGCATTTAATGTACAATCAAGATGGAATGACGGAGCAAGTGTTATTCTGTTACACTGTTTGGATATATATGATCCGTGACTCGAGGAAACGTCACTTTTGTGTATTGTTTTATTATTTCTAGAAGAACAATCCTTCATGGGTATAATGCAGTTTATTTCACACAAATAGCATGTATAGTAACATGGATATAATCGTTTTACGCAAATGATGCAACAACGTTATTTACATAAGAATGGCGTTATATAACGTCAGTTTTCTGCTTTCCGCGATGACGTCATATCATTGTTATTGAGGAATTCATACTAGATAATAATAATAATAGTAGTAGTAATAATAATAATAATAATAATAATAATAATAATAATAATAATAATAATAATAATAATAACTTTATTTTTTGAGGATAATACATTTGGTTCTGAATCAATCAACCAATCTTGCATGTAGTCCTCAATAATTGAATATTAAAACTATAAATGCAACGTATATGTACAAATATTACTCTACTTACTACAGTGTCTGACACGCTCGCGTGTAATCATAAAATATACAAACACTCACATACATACTTACTTACATTAGATTAAAACATACGTAAGATAAACATGTAAATTTGGGAGATAGGAATGTGGTGGGGGTATCCAAGTTAGGTATCTGAATTTGTTTGCGATTTGTCATAATCAGAAAGAAGAAATTTGTGAAGTGCGCTCTTTAAAGAACAGAGTGTTGGTGTTTTTGTTTAATATGATTGGGAATGATATTCCATAACACTGCTGAGGAATATGTAAAAGATGTTTTGTACAGAGTCGTTTTGAATTTAGGCAAATGAAGATTAGAGTATGAAATATATCGCAGATTGTGTGAATGAATATTGGAAGCTGGAGTTAGGAGATCATTGATATACTGGGGAATTTATTAGACATTGCAAAAAGAAACTTTATTTGTACTTTTGTTGATTTTAAAATTGCTTTTGATAATGTTGGATTATGGCATAAATTGTACTCGGTAGGCATCAGGGTAAATGTTTTAATGTTATATTAAGTATTTATAATGATATCAAATCATGTGTCTGTGTAAATAATGAATTTTCCGTTTTTTTCTTATGTGAAAAAGGTGTCAGACAAGCGTAAAATTTATCTCTATTATTGTTCTCCTTATTCCTAAATGACCAATAATCTGTTTTTCTAGTAAATGGGTGTAGAGGTTTTGCTGTACCCTCCGAACATACTGATTCTGTAAATATGTTACACATTATGTTGCTTTTATACGCTGTACCCTCCGAGCATACTTATTCTGTAAATATGTTACACATTATGTTGCTTTCATACGCTGATGACACTATACTTGTCGTAGATAATCATGCTGACATTCAATATACCCTTGATATGTTTAGTAGATATTGTGATAACTGGAAACTTACAATTATTTCAGAGAAAACAAAAATTATTGTATTTAGTTCAAAAAAATATCAGACATCAGATAAGAAATACCTATATTGATGTTGTAGATGAATATAAATACTTAGGCATTATATTTCACAAAAATTTAAAGTTCTCCAATGGCCTGAAAAATCTAGTATATATAGCTAATAAAGGTATGCATTTACTTAAAAAGTGTAATCACAATTTAGATTTGTCCATTGATTGTCAGCTGAAAATGTTCGATCAGACTATTGTACCGATTTTAACATATGCTTGTGAAATTTGGGGATTTGTAAGATATGATATAGTTGAAAAAACTCATCTTTCTTTCCTTTTCCTTAGAAATATACTGAATGTAAAAAATATACACCTCTATGCATGGTATACCGTAAACTTGGTCGGTTCCCCTTAATTATTCCTACAACGAAAGATATTGTACACTCTGTCAGTCGCAAGAAATAGGTGATGAATTTCATTATCTTCTGTCGTGTTCTTATTTTCATGATGAAAGAGAAAAATGTATACCTCATTTTTACATTTCCAGGACTAACGTTTATAAATATAATCAATTAATGAATACAGGTATTTGCAGGTTCTTAGATTTTGTTTTCCGAATTTTGTAATCCCTGTTAAGCATTATGTAATGATATCACACGCTATATTCATTTTCTTTTTCTTATATACCTCGTATGTTGTAAACTTTACAAGCTAGGTGTAATAAAGTCTTGTCTTGTCTGGAGCCATGTTATGAAAAGATTTATACGTCAAAATAGCTTTATTCTATAATTAAAAGGTAACCACTGTAAATTAACGAATAAATTAGACTAAGGATATGCTTTTCTTGTAATAATTATAGCATCTCGTTTTGGGAATTTAATTATCTGATTAAGAGTAGTATAATTGCAAACCCCATTATTGTGCAACCATAATGAAACAAAGGCAATATATATCCATTATAAAACATTGTTAGCATAGATTCTGGTACATACGAAGACTGTCTGTTCAATAAGGCTATTCTGGAGGATACTACAGAACACACATGCTTTATTTGATTTTTCCCACGATAAATGCCTGTCAAGAATCACACCTAAAACTTTTTGATTTTCTATGTTATTTAATTTATTTCCCTGAACAAATATATTGATATCCTTTAATTTCTTTTTTCTTGAGATGCAAACTAAATACCTATTAGCAGTTGAGATTAAAAGAACTCATGCAAAACGTATTGATTATTTTTTATTAAAAAAACAAATTGATATTGTGACTAAAAACCTCGTTGATGTAAACGCCATACACCAAAAGAGCCTTAGGAATAATTTTAAACAATTCCTATGTAAGGGAGAAACAAAAGCGAATTCAGTATTTATTAATGAAGTGTGGTAATTAAAGCATTTGTAGACTTTTTCTTCTTGGCAAATATTGTAGATACTAACTTTTTTTTCTTGCTATATGTGTAAATTGGTCGACTTGCTTATTTGTCAAATCGACCAGAATGCTAATGCATCTATATTAATGCCACGTGCACATTTTCAGGGACTGAGTGCAAGAAAGACAAATCTTTCTAGAGCAATCAAACGCTAACTTTCGTTTGGTCGTCAAAACACTCGTTCATTTTTACTAGCTTTTTGGTGGAGGAATGCACGGCTACTGTTGTTGTGGTTTTGTTTTTGTCTCCTAAAATAAGGTAAATGTGTTATGTCACGGATGCTCAAAGACAAAATTGTTCAATCACGCTGGTACTCATCCCAAAGCGTGTACACAGTCTATATTCGTGACCTGCGAGTGTTTTCATTCAAGGAGTTATGGTGTAGATTATGCAGCCAATATACACTCTGTTGGCACTTGCTTGCTCCGGAACTTTCGAGT
Source organism: Margaritifera margaritifera (assembly GCA_029931535.1). Classification (NCBI taxonomy): domain Eukaryota; kingdom Metazoa; phylum Mollusca; class Bivalvia; order Unionida; family Margaritiferidae; genus Margaritifera; species Margaritifera margaritifera. The sequence goes on from JAQPZY010001345.1 coordinate 2,125,117, forward strand.
GCTTGACGGAGATTACTCGAATGCCAAAGTAAAGTGACTGATCTAAGATTGGATAACATTTGGGTACAGATAGATAGACTCGGAATTTTTGTAATTGGTCTTCTTTAAAAAGGCTATTAGCAAGGTATTAACAAGTACACTATTAAATGTTACAGAACGCAATTTCTGGTTGAACAGATACTTGGAAAATGAAGCAGTCTACTTCCAGGTGGGATCTATTAAGTAAAATCTTCAGATCCTGGAAATCTTTAGACATATATATAAATCAAAAATTGATCTTTAAATTGATATATAACAACTGGAAGTTTCATCATGACAGTTGTAACTTCACCCTGAAATTGAAAACAGATTATAAGTAAGACATTGTTCTTGATCTATGCGAATTATATTCTGATCCAATCCGTGTTTGATACCATCAGGGTCGGACTTTAGGCCTAGCCCCCCCCCCCCGGGAAATCGCTGACAGTTTGAGGTCTTGTGTGCCACCTATGCCCTGATCTGCCCCGCCCCGCCCACTCTCCCCTGGGAAATGTCTCAGAACCCCAATGGGCCAGTCAGATTGAAAACTTCTATCTTGTACAATTTATATATGCTGGACGAATCATTCTCTTTTGGAATACGTCACAGAAAAATTCTTCAAAAGATTATTTTCATATTCAACAAAAAGCAAGATTGCTAGCCAGATAGCTAGCTAAATAGATGTATGTGTGGATGGATGGGTAAATACATAGGCAGGTATACCATACGTTATCGTTCAGTGAAAATCAGTATTTCATTTTGATATTCGATAGAGATTTTGTGATTCAACAGAGACATAAATCATATCCAACGATGGAGAGAGACAGACAGACAGACAGAGAGACAGTGATAGAGAGAGATAGAGATGAAAATTATTTCAAATTCATTCACACATACCATCCTATTCTATTCGGATTTTAACATTCATATGTAGGAGAGTAAAGATAACTGCATCACAGAATGCATCACACAGACTAAACTCTCAATCTTTCTTACGTCTTCTAACTTGGAACACTTGATATTAGATGCTGACGCATAAGATAACGGCAGATCAGGGTTCGAGCCTGGGTCAGACGGTCCGCTTCGGCTTTCATCGCTTTGCAATGGAAAGCCAAAGCAGGGTCTGGGGAAAAATGGTCTCGTTCAACCTCCGCCAAAAAAGGGGTCTAGTAAAAAAAAATAAAAAATGGGCCAGCCAGTATCATAGACAGGTAACTAGTCAAATCTGTGTCTCCCGATTGGTTAGTCAGTAACGTCATTCGCACAACAGTGGCGCCATTCTCATAACGGCTAGTTTGGAAACTTCCCTACTTTAACTAAGATGGAGGATGACAATTATCTAGGGTCTCATAAGCACCGGAAGCGTGACGGAGTTGTCAGCAAAGTAAATGGCAGAACGAGGCTTTCCCAAGGCTTTCCCAAAATTTGGAAAAGTGATTTGATTGGTTGATGAGATGATAATGAGAAGATGGCGTCATGTTTCGCGACAAATTGGCAAGTTTTATATGCTGATTAAGACACGCATACAGCATCGGGCAATATTAAAGAATATCCTTAATGATATCCTTATAGGCTTACAATATAATTTTATCTTGAATGATCGCAGATAGTGTGTCACGAAAATCTGGTTGAAAAAACGACGTGCAAAGAACATGAGCAAACTGCTCCCAAGATGGCGTTCATCCTTCTCTCGAAACACGACTACCATCTCCAACATTCTGGCAGAAACGACTGCTCTTGTTTTTCTTCATTTATTATCGAATTTGCAAAACAGTAACGGAACAAATATATAGAAACTGTAAGCCTTTAGTCAGCAACTCTTGCATTATAATAATTTAACTTTTCATCTTTCTTTGTCAAAATTAAACTCATAAATGACAGTAAAGACAAGTCAAAATGGTGAGCAGTATGGTAAACGAGGCGTCCAAAATTTAGGGGCTTCAAGACGTCGGTGTGAACGTTGACAAAGGGTAAAAAAATTAATAATTTAAATAAAGCATATCAAATCACACCTTTAAGGCAAGATATTTTAAAATTTATATTAGGCTGGAAGAATGTTGTAGGATTAAGTTAGTTATCAAATTAGCCTAGCGTAATTTTTACGTCATGAACATTATAACATTATACTCTGATGATGTCAGCACCTTCTCAAGGGATGAGATCAAAAGTATCCTGATCTGCCAGAGCATTATGGGATTTGTATCTATGTTGTTTAAAGACCAGTGGGCATTATACGCAGGTGAGAAAGGTATTTTCCTTTCCCGTTTCTCCATTTATTGTGCAGGAAATTGTGATTAAAATACTCAAAAAGACTATTAAAACAATTGAAAATGACATAGTTCTAAAAGTCTATAACAACCTCGATAACGAATATGCCTGTTTCATTTCTTGTTAAAAAGTTGTTTGCTTTGTATTTTTTTTTCAAATAAAAACTCGTCAGAATCTAAATATTCAGCATCTCTTCATTTGATCATTATATGATAGAGATCAAAAACAATGCATTTAGCATCAGTAAACCGCGCCGCATATGTGTCTGTCTGTCTATCTATCCGCATATGTGTCTGTCTATCTGTATGTCTGTATGTATGCGTGCATATATTTATATATATATATATGCGTGTGTGTATGTATGTATGTATGTATGTATGTATGTATGTATGTATGTATGTATGTATGTATGTATGTATGTATGTATGTATGTATGTATGTATGTATGTATGTATGTATGTATGTATGTATGTATGTATGTATGTATGTATGCATGCACTAATATATGTATTTATGTCTGTATTTACATATGTATATATATATGGGGAATGCAATGCACGCACACATTCATGTATGTTTTGGAGTACTTAACAGCTCAGATATGTGTTGCGAATACACTTGTGATTCCAAAATGACTTTTGTAAGCTTCACAATTCAATTTTATGTACAAGGCCTAGACTAGCATTTATTTCTCTTCCCTCCCTCTCATCAATTACTGATTTAACACTGGCCCATTCTCATGGCCGGGAAAGTCATCCGTCAACGGGCACATGGGACCTCGTAAGTCTGTCTCCATTGCATGTTATTGAAACCGCATCCAGAGCTTCAGTAATTGGAAAACCTGCTCTTAATTGTATGAACATGTCGTCAATGGACTTGATATTAACCATGTCGAGCTGCTGTAATTGACAGAAGATTAATTTATTTCCTGTGTGTATTAACGAGACGAAGTATAATTCTCTCTCTCTCTCTCTCTCTCTCTCTCTCTCTCTGCAAACTACCTGATAAAAATGTAAAAGTTTATTAAAAGAATGAAAGCTTTTAGATTTTAAGACGACAAAAACGTTGTAGATAAATGGTAGTTTTCTAAATTTTGTTTCCTTGCATGTTTCGAACTCCCTTTACACCACTACTACTACTACTACTATAACAACAGCAACTACTACTACCACCACTACTACTACTACTACTATAACAACAGCAACTACTACTACCACCACTACTACTACTACTATAACAACAGCAACTACTACTACCACCACTACTACTACCAAAACTACAACTACAACAGCTACCACCACTACTACTACTACTACTATAACAACAGCAACTACTACTACCACCACTACTACTACTACTACTATAACAACAGCAACTACTACTACCACCACCACCACTACTACTACTATAACAACAGCAACTACTACTACTACCACCACTACTACTACTACTACTGTCAATACTACTTTTGCAAGCTGTATATGCTCCTATAATGTTAGTTTTCGAAGTTCCTTTACACCTCTTACTACTACTACTACTGCAACTAGTGCTACTACTACCAAAACTACAACTACAACAGCTACCACCACTACTACTATTACTGCAACTAGTGCTACTACTACCAAAACTACAACTACAACAGCTACCACCACTACTACTACTGCTGCAACTAGTGCTACTACTACCAAAACTACAACTACAACAGCTACCACCACTACTACTACTACTGCAACTAGTGCTACTACTACCAAAACTACAACTACAACAGCTACCACCACTACTACTACTGCTGCAACTAGTGCTACTACTACCAAAACTACAACTACAACAGCTACCACCACTACTACTACTGCAACTAGTGCTACTACTACCAAAACTACAACTACAACAGCTACCACCACTACTACTACTACTGCAACTAGTGCTACTACTACCAAAACTACAACTACAACAGCTACCACCACTACTACTATTACTGCAACTAGTGCTACTACTACCAAAACTACAACTACAACAGCTACCACCACTACTACTACTGCAACTAGTGCTACTACTACCAAAACTACAACTACAACAGCTACCACCACTACTACTACTGCAACTAGTGCTACTACTACCAAAACTACAACTACAACAGCTACCACCACTACTACTACTGCAACTAGTGCTACTACTACCAAAACTACAACTACAACAGCTACCACCACTACTACTACTGCAACTAGTGCTACTACTACCAAAACTACAACTACAACAGCTACCACCACTACTACTACTACTGCAGCTAGTGCTACTACTACCAAAGCTACAACTACAACAGCTACCACCACTACTACTACTGCTGCTAATACTATTTTTGCAAGCTGTATATACTACGTTTGATACCGTGCCGCAATTACCTGATTATTCGCTTACTTTTGCTACAACTAATCTACCATACTAATATCATTGCTGATAAAAAAAATGCTAATACTACGACTGTTTCTTGGTACTAACAGCTGTTGTACGTTTGTGTACAAATAGAGCCTTCACAAAGCGGGGCAATCCCAAACGAGTTACCTCCCTTACACCGATTAGCTTGCCTGATATACAGTTTTTATTAAATCTCTCTCTCTCTCTCTCACACACACACACACACACGTGCGCGAGCGCACACACAACACATGAGATGTTGCGCGAAATTGTGTTTATTTATCTGAACTGTTTTATTTTATTCTCCAAAAATAATTACCTACAATTAGACGATTTTCAAAGCAAACAAAACTAACTGAAAACTTTTTTGACATAGTCAAATAACAACATATTAGAAAATTTATGGCACACAACTTGTTCAGTAAAACTTAAAAAATAAATTATTTTGTGTAATTCTTCTTACTTTTAGGTGACTCATATTTTATACGGTAATCATATCTAAAGAATGTAGATGCAGTATAGTGGGTGGAAAGAATATAGAGGGTAAGAACAAAATAAAGTAACATAAAATAGAAAATCAAGATCACGCGGCTCCCCAACTTGGAACCATTTTATGTTTGAACTAATACAAATCTCTTTTTAAAAAAATGAAGAACATGAAAAAGGAAAATAGTGTTCAAGAACCCAAGGTAAGAATAAAGAGACGAAAAGAAGAAAGACATTACGAATAATATAAGAATTGATTTGAATAATTAGATTGGATAATATTAAACTAGATTGGATTAGGTTAGATAGATAGATAGATGCAACTGAATCTATGTATCTCTATGATCCCGTACAATGTTTAGTAAAATAAAATAAAAAAATAAAAAATATGCACAAGACTACGAATTTGTAATTTGAAAATTATTTTCAGCTCCTAAACGATTAATCCGGAATTTTTCTCTTTTTCTTCTATCTGTCTTTGACCAGCATATGTTGTGCACAATGCCAATCACTCCCAAATGATATTTACTACAGTGTGCACTAAAATGTTTAGATAAATGTTTTATTTGTCTTTGCAGACGTATGTCAGAAAAATTCCCCTCCATCCTAAATTTATTTCGGCTTTCTTTACATATTACTTTTAACAATTCAAACAATACATAACAAATATCATATTTTGCGTATAGCATGAAATATGTTGTTTAATTTTTTTCTTTTCTGTTTTCAAGATTATTACTATGTCTGAATTAATTAAAAATCACACATCTTATAACCATTAAATTCACACTTAAAACAAACAGGTTTGTCAATATTCTCACTAAAAGTTCATTATGTTCTTATTTCGTTTGTAAGCTGTAACCAAAGCGCATGGTCCTAGCGCTTCGGGATTTTTTTGTTGCAAATTACTAAAATTTTCTTTTGAATACTTTTATGCAGAGGTTGAAAGTTTATTGGAATGAACAATAAACGGAATTATGTGCTTTGTTGCGAATATTTATTCTTCACAATACCTTTGATTTCATATTCCTAAATTCCCTGATTTTGTTACTTTTTTCTCGTAGTCCTGCGAAAAGCAATGAACAATCGTCATGAAAGTATTATTTACTGTAGTCATCTGGCGGAACCTCAGAGTTTGGGATTTAAATATCTCCTGAACGTATGCCGTGGATGATAACTGTTTTTAATGTAGCAATTGATGAGTGTCAGTGTCCTTGCAAAAGACCCTTGCATCAAGATTATCTCCCTTTGCAAAGTTATTTCCTTTGTATATTGTTACATCACACTTTCTTTACTAATTTTAGTTCTAATTTTAATTGATGAATGGTTTTTATTCAAACTAACATAGAAAAAAGGTAGCTTTTGGGCCTTAGCAATATTTATTTCTCCTATTCTGCTACATAAATGTTTGCATAAGACGGAGCATACTTTTTTCCCATATCTGTACCGTTTTTTGTTTTTTTTCTTTGAGACAAATATTTTCATTAAAAAAAAAATCTTTCTTTTCAAGACAAAATTTGATCATCCGGTCGATTGGGATCCGGATTATCAAGCATCGCCTTTCTACAAGCAGCCAAACAATGTTACAAGGGCTATCAATATCTGCTGTAACCAAAATGCAGTTTTTAGGTTTAATTTTATTGAGTTTTTCCAGAAAATTATTTGTATCTTTAACATATGAAAACTGTTTCAGAGCCGAAGGGTTTAAATAAAAATCTATCCAGTCGTCAATACTTGAGTCGGTCTCACTTGAACAATATGAAACAATGGACCTACCTGGCGGAACTTCCCTTTGTATAGTCCAATTTTACACAGCCTTGTGAATTTTAGGAAGAAGATAAAAAATACATTGGTCTTGACTTATTCGGAATCAAGTAGTCAAATTCCCTTTTGTAAAAAAAAAAAAAAAACATTTACGAAATTTGCCAAGTTTAGATTAGATCAGATACATACATACATACATACATACATACATACATACATACATACATACATACATACATACATACATACATACATCCATCCATCCATCCATCCATCCATACATACATACATACATACATACATACATACATACATACATACATACATACATACATATACATAGATAGATGGATGAATGAAAAGATAGATAGAGAGGTTGGATGGATAGATGGTTGGTGGATCAATGGATAGATGGATAGATAGGATTCTCTGCCCTTTACATCCCACATCTAATCATACATACATACATCTATTTACGCACGTACATATGTACATACATACATGCAAGCATACATACATACATATTTCCTTCCTTCTTCATCATTCATCCAATCCTTCTTTCCTTCCATACCATCTTGCCGTACATCCTTACGTTTATGCAAAAGTGCATTGATATATACTGATAAAAGTACACAGTTCACATATACTGATAGAAATGTGTATTTATCATCGCTCAAACGTATTACTTTTATCTATCTTCTGTACAATCGTGAGTTGCGTGTGACAGATTTCGCCTCAGGCTGCAAATCATTGTATACATGCACCGTGTGTAGATTAAAAGAAAGGTTATACATTAGAACTGTATTTCATCTGCTTTAAAAAAAAGTCTTTGTGACTAAATGTCGTATATTGGGCTAAACATTTAGATTAAAGGTGACCAAAGTAGATATTTTTGTACTAGACTTTAAAAAGCCTTTGACACTATTCTCCATGAACTGGTAAAGAGTAAATTATTTTTCATTATGAAATTTCAGGCAAAACTCTGCGCTGGATAAACTCCATTTTTATGTTTTCGAGAACAACGTGTGGGAGTAAATGATTCCAAATCTGTTTGGTCCAAAGTATCGTCTGGAGTACCTCAAAGCATAGTACTTGGACCATTGCTCTTCTCCTTGTATATCAATGACATCATGATTGAAAGTGATTTAGAAATTGACCTCTTTGCAGATGACTGTGCATGCTACAGATCAATCAAAACACAGCAGGATACGAATATATAAAAAAATTACGTTAATAATCTAGGACAATGGGCACGAAAATGAAGCATGTGATTCAAACTTAAAAATGCAATATAATGCAAATGACAATAAAGAAATCCGTTAAAATCAGTATGTCATATTCATTGGAAGGAATTTCTTTACAAAATCTCAATCAAAAAATAATATTTAGGAGTCAAAATTACTATTGATCTGAAATGGAACCTTCAGATTCAAGAATTATGCACCAAAGCAAATCGTACTTTAGTCCTTTTAAACATGCGAAAGAATTAGCTTTCAGTGGTTCAGTTAGACCAATTTCAGAATATGCTTGTACAGTTAGAAACCCCCATTCCCAAGTATTATAGGATGAAATTGAAAAAAATCCAAAAGCCTAGCAGCCACGTTCGTTACATCCAATTATGACTACACCCCAGCAAGTATGACCTCAATATTGAATAAGTTGTCATGGAAACCATTAAACCAATGTAGACTGGAAAACAGAATAATATTTTCTTTTTTTAGCAAAGATTTCAGATACAAAGCAAACAATTCCTTGCTACAATTTGATTAAACCAAAAAGAATCACTAGAAATCAACATGAATATACATACCTGATATCCTACGCACGAACCAATAGTTACAAATCTATTTTTTTCTTCTCCCAAGAACAATCAAAACATGTAATTCCTTGCGTCAAACATTAATCACAACTGCTGAACTTCAGAAAACCAAACTAATACCTTTTCAAAAATTGGTACGTTTAAATTTGTTATAAAATAAGACTTTTTGTAAATGTTGAGGCTTCTCTGTCCAAAAAATTAATTCTGATGTAGAAAAAAATAACAAATAAGACCAAGATCAAAACTCTGAAAGTATGCAATAATTATTAATGTAATTGACACACACAAATATATATATATATATATATATATATATATATATATATATATATATATATATATATATATATACAAACTTAATAATAACTCAATACTTGAAACGATTTTTCTCAATACTATCAACATTGTGACAAATATGTAGTGAGGTGGTGAATATTATTTTTAAATACTCTGACATATGTTTATATTATTATTATTATTATTATTATTATAAAAATGGCATGGATCTACGTATTTTAATGATTTCGTTTTGTTTATTCCTTACAGATAAGATATGTTGTACATATTACTGTTATTATAGACTGTGTACTTCATCATCTTAAAGTAATGATAACCCAATGATGTACCTAAATTGCTTGATTGCGAAATATATATACAAGTTAAGTCCTAACGACATTTTGAAGTTGAAAAGCTCTTATAAGACTTAAAGGAATCGAAAATGTAAAAGAAGAACGGTGAAACCTTTAAGGATAAATATATACGTGCACCTTACTTGCAGGTTTAGCTTGTCACCAATGTCAACATTTAGCATAGAGAATAAATATGTTTCAGTTTATATTTGCATTTTCTCAAATATTCTTCGTTCATTTTAAATAATGAGTTTAAAACTAACCTTTCTCATTATGAAACGATCGATTTAATTCGAATATGAATATATTACGGTATCAACATGAATATACTATATTATCAACATGAATATACTATAGTATCAACATGAATATACTATAGTATCAACATGAATATACTATAGTATCAACATGAATATACTATAGCATCAACATGAATATACTATAGTATCAACAGGAATATAATATAGTATCAACATGAATATACTATAGTATCAACATGAATATACTATATTGACGGGTATCAAGAAGATTAGAGCTGACGAATTTGCAGCATGTCTTTAATCGATAATCTCATGCATACTTTTCTGCAGCCATTAACCAAGAGTTTATCAGGCTTTGAAATCCTGAAATCCTGGCGTTTGTTTCATCTTAGTGAACCATCTTTATTTCCGGATCCAGTCTCCAACCGTATCTCTCCAAGTTGACATAAGGGCAGTGCCTAAGATAAGAATCCGCACAGATGCGTTCCGGAATGGTGAAGAAAGAAGTCAAAACACCCTACAGTAATTAGAGATTTCGAGGAGTAGCATTACGAGTGTAGGGGAGATTTGAGGGATTTTAGTGAGGACCCGTCACATAAATAATTCCATTTTGCCAGGAAGAGATGCCAGCTTGAAAGACAAAACTTCAAATTTCGGCCGTCTAATGCAAAGTAACAGCTGTCCATACGGAGAAAGGAAAATAAATCTCTGCGCTTGATGTTTACGATTTTCAGCTAAAACCTGACTAATTTACGGTTGCTAGCTTAATTTAATGTCTTATTTAAAAGTTTCCTCACATTCTTAAGCACAAGTGCTAGAATCAAACCACAAGTTTGTGGAATCTGAGTTTCTAAAAGCTCTGGGTTTTGTTTGTATTTAGTTACTACGGGGGTTAGTTGGAAATTTGATTAGGTCTGGTAAAGATTCTTTCAGCTTTGAGCTTTCAGCGAAAGGGCATCTTGAAATTGAACTGAATTTGCTTAATTAGGAAGAGATTTTGGCAGCGATTCATTTACTCTTTTTTTTAAAATTATTATTCTAAGAAAGCTCTCAAGATACAAATTTTATTTTTATGTGCATTAAAATAAAAAGTATGCCAAACACTTAGCACGTCTAGTGAAATAATATTGGACTAATATGGGTTTATGATTCATAAATTAATACATTTCCTTTCTACAAGCAAAATTTTACACGATTATGGAACGCTTCCATGACACATCACAGTAGCAATAGTAACTTATGTTTTCAGTTAGATGACTGTCTAGAGGCAAGTTTTAAAAAAATATTACAAAATAATTTTCCTTTAATATTTGAAATTTTACCTATATGACTGATTAGAAAGTAAATTTGCAATAAAATGTATAAAAGTTAAAATATTGAAATGCTCTCTCTCTCTCTCTGTCTCTCTCTGTCTGTCTCTGTCTGTCTGTCTGTCTGTCTCTCTCTCTCGTGCAAACCTTTAAACAGCATTTATTAAATCGCAAAACTTGTTCAATAATATTATGACAGTGTATACACTTAAATTAAATTCAAAAACATAGTTTGTAAACATCCATAGTTGTGCTCAAAGACACGTAAGTAAAAATAAATAAAAGCTAAGAAAGATTAAGTTAAGGAAAAAAGACAAATAAGATTAATAGTAAAACAAATTTAATCTCTCTTTAAATAAAATTTATTTATTTATTGATTCTAGCATACTAAACAGCTTTCTTGTAAGTAAATAATCCATTTTAGTAGAACTATAAGACAAATTATTCTACAAAATATGGAAAACGGCGCGCGGGAAATAACAAAGTTTCCCTTCGTTTTGGCCTAAAGCAATGTCTTCTTCGGGGAACAATAAATTACATCCACAGAGACACACGAAGAGTGATTCGTGTAATGTAAATAATTATTGTTATAACTTTGTCATTTCCCCGTCGCCGTTTTCCAAACTACATGTCATTATGTAATATTTGTGTTATATATATATATATATATATATATATATATATATATATATATATATATATATATATATATATATATATATATATATATATAGAGAGAGAGAGAGAGAGAGAGAGAGAGAGAGAGAGAGAGATAGGGAGAAAATTATTTAATTAATTGCACTGTAATCCATAATGCTATAACTATGATATTCTTTAAAATTCGTCTATTTATTATTTTATTTAATTTCAATCGTGTATTTGTTCCCTTTCTCGTAATGACTCAAAAGTTTCTATAACATGTGCTAGATAAATTTACATTTATTACTATATTCGACGGGATTTGCTCCTGAAAAGAAATTTAGAAAGAAGAAATATGGATATATATATATATATATATATATATATATATATATATATATATATATATATATATATATATAGATAGATAGATAGATAGATAGATAGATAATTAATGAAAGAATTAATGAATAATTGATTGAATAACAAATAGATTGTATAAATGTTTACTTTATTGGAAGAGTTTTACAATAAAATCACTTTGTTTGCACTTCGATCAGGATTTTGTTAACAGAAACTCTGTCGTAGGATACACACATAAAAGTAAAATTAATCTTCTAAAGTTAAAAAGTACAGTAGCTAAATATTTCCTTTAATTAATTCAATTATTATTTAGTCATAGTCAGGTATAAAAAAGGATACTATTTTTTTCAGTTAACTTTGGTCAGTAGATATACGGTCCACCTTAAATGCGACGATTACATGAATTACTGTATTAATTATAGCTATAGCTTATTAAAAATTAAACCGTTTATTATTTACAATGTTGCATCGACAAAGACAAACATCAATCATATGATATAATTTTGTATAATAATAATAATAAGAAGAAGAAGACCAAGATAAAGAGGAAGAAGAACAATTATAACAATAACAAAAACAACAACCTCACTTGATCGTGTTTCATTCAAAGTAAATTGCGTACATAATAATCAGAGAATATAGATTTAGTCTGAAAAATATTGTCAAAGTATTACTATTTTGTATTGTTAAAAGTATTAATGAGATTGAACAACAACTTTCATAAATTCATTCAGAGTCCATTCTCTTACTTTTATATATATATATATATATATATATATATATATATATATATATATATATATATATATACACACACAAAATGTAGCATATATTTAATATTAGAAATATCATACAAAAAAGAATCAATATTAAATAAAAATAATGTAGCAACAATTAAGTGGAAAAGAAGAAGCGAAGCGACAAAATACCGGAATGAAGTAAACCATAAATGAGTTTTCAAATCTTTATTTGGGTTTCTAGACATCAATAACCGTTCTAGCTACTTCATCAGGGATCAGATTGGTGGGCTAAAGAACGTCATTTACTATTTTTTTTTAAATGCAAGAAAATGAAGAAAAAAGCACGGGTATAATTACTATTATCATTTAATAATTATTCCGACCAAATTGAGATAATTGTGCAGCTTAGTTAACCTGACATGGGAATGTCTACATGATAATGCAGATGAGACTGAAAATTTAGCACACTAATTCTTGCATACCGTAAAGAATAGAATTGATCAATAACAACCTATCCGTCTATTTCTTTCATGTCACTGTCTTCAAAGCTTTTAACATTTGACTATTGATCATTATCCTTCTGGCAACAACATTTAGTTTCGATTTAGAAATACCATCGCATCATACGTCACCAGTAAATATTGTATGCCATATTGCACACACGAAATGATTTTGCATGGTCTTAAACTGGGGAGATTTATGTCAAATTATCTGTCCAGTTATTATTATTATTATTATTATTATTATTATTATTATTATTATTATTATTATTATTATTATTATTATTATTATTATTATTGTTGTTGTTGTTGTTGTTGTTGTTGTTGTTTTGTAATACTTATAGTACATTTGTATATCCTTTTTGAAAATATTCGTTCGTTCGAGAGAGAGAGATCTGATTTCTTCGCTGGCGATAAAATTGCTCTGATATAATTCATGCTGCTTTTATAAATGGCAACCAGTTTCTTTAGATTTAAAATAAAAGTGTACAAGAAACGTTAATTATTTTTATTTATTTACTTGTTTATTTCTATTGGAGCAAGTGTATTATATTTATTTAAATTTGTTATTTGTATTTTATTTACAGATTTTAGAAATTTAATTAGGTCCCAGTCATGCACATTTCTTTAATTGTACAAATAAGTTAACAGAAGTACAGTGCTTACGCAATAATTAATTTTTGTTTAACATATGGAGCAATACATTCATAAGCTTGTTCAAACTTTCACATGAATTTACATTTTTCTTTTGTTGAAACATAATTAGTTTTTTAATTTATGAATAACAGTACAAAAGTAGAAATTAGGGGTAAGAGCGGGAGCCAGTACAGTTCTTCTTTAAATTACTATCATGATCATGACAAACCAAACATAGAAAATTAAAACCTTGGCATAAAATAAATTTTTATATTAAAATCTTACTTTAAAACTGTTCTTGTTATTGAATTTTAGAACTTCTATTAACCATTGATTGATTTTTTGCTTAATTAGCTAATTAATTGCTTTATTTATTTATTTATTTATTTGTTTATTTATTTATTTATTTATTTATTTATTTATTTATTTATTTATTTGTTTGTTTATTTATTTATTTATTTATTTATTTATTTTTTATTTTTTTTATTTTTTTATTTATTCGTTTATTTATTCAATATAATAAATACGGTCATTACATTTCTAAATAAAATCAGTACTTGGCCTTTAAGTTAATTTTATGTTCTTTTTCACACTGTAGTCACTGCATCATCAAATTTTAAAGAATAAATTCCCACAGAGGGTTTAATCGCCGCAGAGAGTTTAATCCTAAATTTTCTCTTATTTCTTCGGCTTCAGTGTACGGAAATTCACATATGTAAATAACATTAAAATGTATACGCAGTGTTTCTTTGCAAATATAAATTCTTGCCTCAAAGTTAAAAATGTTCTCACATCATAACAAAATTCTTACTGTTGTCGACAAGGTTCACAAGTTAGTAGTGTACTGACATATTGTCAGTAGTAACGTAATTCAACAGTTAATTAGGACTAACAGTTTTGTACAAATAAACAAAGTTTACTACTACAAATGAAACAGAAATATCCAATTATTTATACGATTATCTTCTATTTTTTTATATATTTATTTTACACCATATTTAGAGAGGCAATACATTTGGCAATCTGCAAATTCTATCCAGTCCTCATCGTATTTACCATGCAAAGTAAAATTTACAATTTAATCAGATATGAGGTACAATTTCATGAATTATGTTTAATGAAAAGGGCTTGTGGCTACTTCATACATGTAAAGTTAAATATGTACAGTGAAATCCGAAGAAAAAAAATTGAATCCGGAAATGGTTGTGCTCATATTACTCAACTGTGATTGCTTTTCTACCCTTACATTCCTACAGAACTGCTTAAATTTTTAAAGGCAAAATTGTATCAGTCCTGACACTTTTCATTTCATTTTTATTTGAAATGCTCAAGCGGCATTTATTATCCATCTCTCTCTCTCTCTCTCTCTCTCTCTCTCTCTCTCTCTCTCTCTCTCTCTCTCTCTCTCTCTCTCCAGTCCTCCAAAGTGTATTTATTAACTTCTAAATCATTTATGTAAATTGTATGGTACTGCCGCCATTTGAGAATCATGCGTCGATAGATTGTATAAATGAAATAGAGGGCAGTCCTTACTATGGCTATTACTTTCTAAATAAATTTAAGGCATATCACAGTGACATGCTGACCTGTTATTACCGTTAATTGATGTCCGCTTTCACGCCATTTATTTTTCAGTTGATGAATTGGTTACCTATGTACGTTGCTTTGAAGGGTAAAATAATCAATGAAAATTGTACAACACTTAGATGTTAACACGAAAGGTCAAGGTCAAATAGTCAGGCTTGAGAAAGAGAGCAACTAATTCTTTATCATCAAGTTAAGCTGACCTTCTACATTATATATACTTACAAACATATCCTTATCCACTAAATATATTCCCGGCCATTGAAAGTATTTTGCCCGTTTTCACAACGTGTGCGAAATTGTCAATATTCGTTTACTACCATCGGCCAATCAGTGTTTGAAATTTAAATGGTGCTTTCAATATAATGTTTAAAAAGCTGCCCATGTTTAATGGTGTAATAGCAGCGCCAATAATACTCCATAGAAATTCAATCACCTCCTCCAACCCCATTACACAAAATATCATTCACCATCTAACTGAATAAAACTGTGCTGTACCTTTATTTTATCACAATAGTTTATATTTTTAAGTTTAAAAAAGGAGCCAATACAAAGTCATACCTCCACCCCCACCCCCGTCCCCACCTTCTCCTCCAATTATAAATGTACCACTCTTCCAATAAACAAGACGGAATATAGTTTAAGAGCGATTCTATTTTAAGAGTGTTTGGAGTGAACGATTTACTGGTATTTCAGGATATATTTGGAGGAGAAAACTGTATGGATTGAGATTTTTTTGTGTGGCTCGGATCTGAAAAGAATTCGGAATTTCTATAGTAGGGAACTTTTCAGAATCGGTTAAGAAGTTGACTTTTAAAAAGGTTAGTGTTGCATTGCAGCAGAAAAGACGGCAATTGACTGAATTGAAATGACAACAGCCTAAGTATGTCGATAAAAATGAAATAGGTTCCAAAATTTGGACTTGGGTTTTATGTTTTGGTATCTAATTTGTATTTTAAAGTTCCACGACGAGCTTCAACCAGGATGCTTAAAATGATGTTGTAAAAGAAATTATTCGAGAAGCAAAAGATATAACGCTCTTAATTGCTGTTAAGAGCTTTTGAATAGTATCAGCAATCTCCTATATGAATGTAAATATCGTTGCATATTTTTTTTAAAACAATTAAAATAAAATTATACAATGTCATCATTATTACAAACAAACTTAAGAAAATGCATAGCCCTATATAAATGAAGTAAGAAGAAAATAAAGTCGATATTTTTTCCTACAATTTACTCTGCGAAGGTGATATGTCATTGGACCTGCAGAAATTGCTGCAAAATGGAAACAAAAATCGAAAACATCGATAAAATTCATGCGGGCGTGAATGGAAACATTTAAAATAAGAAAAATACAGTTCTTTGTCTTAAAAAATACAGAAATCAAAACTGAACCTCACAACCTCTTTAAACTGTACTTCTCTCAAAGAAATATTTAGACAAAATTACAAACTACGACATACCCATCCTTCGACTGCGTTCTTCCATACTGTACAGATAGATTTATGCCGCAATATATGTAACTTTATGTTATACATACATATCTTGACGAAAATACTAGAGGGGTGTGTGTGTGTGTGTGTGTGTGTGTTTGTAGCGAAGTATACAAAGTAGCAGATATGTCCATGTATATTCCTTGAGGACATTTTTTGCATTTTTAAATTCGGGTTTTGTGAGGTGATCACTCATTCGGCTGACGTGAAAACTTGGTCTTTATGTTTGGAATATTTATTATGTTAGAACCTAAATTTGTCGTACCCCCGCATAATGCACAATTTTCTAGTATACTAAAATTAATCTTCAGAAAAACTGACACCATTAAAAAGATTGGTTTAGTGAAAGACCTGCTTCATTTGTTCAAATCACAGTGAACACTGCGGAAAACACCGAGTATTGCATCACATCAAATATGGCGTTTTAGTAAGGGAAACAACATATATTAAATCAGTAAAAACTGATCTGTAGACACGATGATGTTGAAGCATCTTTAATGCAGCTTTACCCCATTCTTGTGCGAGAATTACCCTTTTATGGAGAATGTCGTCACGAATTGTGAATACGTATTGCTATGAAATACCCCTATTATATTATTTCAGCCTCGTTCTGAATGCAACACACCTCTTACTAGAATGAACCTCGTTCTGAATGCAACACACCTCTTATTAGAATGAACCGTATATCAACATTCATCCGAGTAAATCCAGATAACTCCTGTTTGAAAATCCAAAACTGAGTGAATGACATTAGCCTGTTGTCCATCCGCTGGTTTTGAATAATATACACGTTTTATGGCACAAACAACATATTTTAAATTGCAAAAGGAAGTTGTTGCTGTTTGAAGAATCTTTTCAAGAATCTTTTCAAGAATCTTTCCCATTTTGAACATCAGAGACTGGATGACGCACACGATTTTCCAATTGTTTACATTCCTTTTTCCATTTCATTCTCCTGTTTTGGAACCATATCTTGATTTGCCGTTCCGAAAGGCATAGCGCATGTGCAATTTCAATCCTTCGACGTCGTGTTAAATATTTGTTGAAATGAAATTCTTTTTCTAGCTCCAAAGTTTGGTACCTTGTATAGGTCTGTCTTCCTCTTTTCCTGCTTGCTCCTTAAATGAACGAAAAGAGAATTACCCAGGGTTTTTATATCTACCATTAGTTTGAAATATTGCCATGTTTATGGCCATAATACTGTTCGCCAGCCCGATAACACGACATGTTGGCCTAAATTTAGTACCGACAATGTACATAAAATTTATCACCCTGGCGTAGAGCACGGTTTTATGACAGCAACAACGGGTGATTTGACAAATCATTTTATTTGGGGTTTCCTCGAACAAAGAAAAAGCAGTAGGATAAAATAATCGACTATTACCCCAAAGGTGGTCATGAAATTAATGTTGTTTTTATATGAATGCGGTAGGCAATATTTTAACATAAAGTCAAACCCATTACGCCGATTAGAACGAATTTCGGGGATAGGCTGCGTTATTTATAATTTAGATCCTCTTCTCAAATTATTTGCAGTATTATGACAAATCCGTCATTTTGTATTGGCTATTGGATACTAAACATTGTGGAGTTGCTAATCAAGAAAATATGCAACAGGAGTAAATTATGGCCATAGACAAGGCACCGGCATACAAATATCGAAACACAAGACATTTTTTGTGTGTGACAGAATAATTGATGTCATTACATTGTCACATCGAGAACTACTTTTACAAAAGAATTATTAAATAAACAGCTGTATTAGTTTTCAAAATTTGAATAAAGATTAGCTGCGTCCACCTGCAAACGAATTATTTGTAACAAGACGAGTGAGTCATCTGATAATTCAGTCCATACAGTGATCCATGACGTTAGCCGATTATACATCAATCAGAACTCAGTATTGTGGTGGCGCTCTACAGTTTCGTATTTTGCATAGGGGTTAGATTTTTAAAGAAAAAGAATTTCCCAGGTTTTCCTCACTGGTTATCCTGGCTATTTAAAAAAAACCCTTGTATATCTTAGATATTATTAAAAGAACTTTTAATTTCCTTTATTTTGGTGTATGATTGATGGGTGCAAGTATGATTGATGGGTGCAGTTTGGATTATAGAGTATACAGCTTGGTCTTACTTCAGGTGTATACCTATCAAAGAAATGCTAGCTCCGCTTGGTCATTTTCACTTCCTGGACTTCAAAGATTAATTGTAAAAAAAAAGAGCAGATAACTTTGTGTACTTTTTATACATTTTGTAACTCATACATTGTACTTTCAGAAGCTGGTATTGCCTACTATGTAAAAAAAAATAATCCTTAAACAGCGATGATATTGTTTTTGTAGAAGTTTGAGTCACGAGATACATTAAAATAGTTATGTCCCCGATTTTTTAAAACTTATTCAAATAAATCTGAAAAAATCGAGTTTAGAATTTCAATACAAGACTGCATAGAACTTTCAAAGAGGACTGTGGACAAGGTTTGAGCAATCCGAAAGTTTTTATTGACCGGAACCAAGCCTTTGACTCGTATGAAAAATTACTGAATTTTTTTTTAAAACATGCCAGTATTTCAGTATTTATCATTTTTTTTTTTTTTTTAGGTCTTTAAAAATATTAGGTATGGCCTTCATCTCAGTTTCAATGGTGATGTCAAAATACGAATAAATGTTTAAAAAACACAGGCATATTAGTAAATATGTTGCATTATCGGTGAAACTTATCAATAAAGGACATTCAACATACCACAAAATTGTATTATTCACTGACATACGCTCTTTATATATATGCGGTTCTATGAGCTTAAAATATGTTCCCGTTCGGTTTCTTTTGCAAGACGGTAGCTCATATTAAAAAAACAAAATTTAAAAAAAAATAATAATAATGACGACACCAGTGACATCTGCTGGGCTACTTATTTATCTGTCTTTAAAAACATGGAGAAATACTCAAAACTTAAAGACAGGGCTAGGATATAAGAAGAGGTTTAAATCAGCTGAAAGCTTAAAGGAAGGTTTGGAGAGCATTAAATCAGCTGAGACCTTAAAGAAAGGGTTGGAGAGGATTAAATCAGTTGAAAACTTAAAGAAATGGTTGGAGATTATTAAATGAGCTGAAAGCTTAAAGACGGGGTTAGAGAGGATTAAATCATCTGTTCTATTTTCCCACTGGTTGTGGCAGTGAACAGATATTTGCATAGGAATTTAACTGGTCAATTGCATATGCATTTAACTGGTCAATTGCATATGCATTTAACTGGTCAATTGCATATGCATTTAACTGGTCACTTACGTGCCTAATTTGATGTCCAGGTCTCATGTCACACTTATAAAAGCCAAACCATTTGGTTTGAAAACTCTGTCCTTAAAGCAAGAGTCCCTACATTATGAAATAAATATTTTTACAGATTTGCATCTTCATTTATTTATATTGTGACGTAATGTAATGTATTTATACTTTAAAAGAAGTGGTTTTGCTTTACAAAGAGATACCTCTGTAATCTCCTGTAAATATAAATATATCTTCTTACAAGCTTTTCTAATTAATATAAGTATGTATTATACTTTCTAAAGCTCCATTTGGTATTTTAGTTTCGTTTTTTCAAAACCATCTTTCAATTAAATTTAATATAAAAAACTTAATATAAGTTATGTACTGACCATATTGGTTACGCATCCAAGGGAATATCGGTTGGTGTGGAGTATTTTCGTTTTCCGGATTGTCTTCACTGTCATTACCACCATCGTCTGTTTCTTTCTCGTCTGCAGCTTGGAAGCCTAGCTCAGGCGGGGAAACAGAAAAACCATTGTCTCCGGCCATTCTTGAATCTTGCTTGAATGCAAAGTTACTCTTCTCAAGTTTACAGCTTGGTAACATTGACAGGCCCTCTGTGGATGGCGAGTGTTTGGTAGAAGCATGTATTTCAGTATGAAATTTGTTACAAATTTCTCTTTGATTTGTTTGAAAGTGATGTCCATTCTGATGATACGGATACCTTTGGTTATGATATTCGGGGGAAAGCATTTTGTAAATATCAGAATTTGTGGAAAAAGCATAGTCGGTATATACATTTTCGGCTCTTGTCCGAATTTGAGGCAAATGGTGACGAGGAATTCCGATTACTCCTGAACTATGAGGTTCCATAAGGGAAAGTCCATCGCAAGTATTCGGCATGAAGGAATTCATCTTCCACTTTGGCATTTATCTTTCACCCAAGAAAAATGTTTTCACCACCGTAAATTTGTACACGAAAGCATACGCCGTCTCCTTAGCCACAGGAACGTCTCTGGAAATGTCTCCTGAAGGCATAAAAATAAATAAATAAATAAATAAATAATAATAAACAGAATTAAATTGTTAGAATGAAAAATATGAGCAAATATATAAATGTATATTGATTTGACTTGATCTATTCTTACATGCATTTAAAAAAGTAGTCATCCTTGATGTTCACCACCTCTAGTGCTATCTATTTATTTTACCGTGTAAGTAATACAGCCACGCCCACCCACCTCACCTTTACCCCGATTGCCTGTTTAATTCACTTGTTTGTTGTTAGTATTATGTATGGTTCTATCTATCCTTTTTTGGCAAGCAACATGCTTCCCATGGTTTTCGGCTGTTAGTGAGCATCAACCTTCTGAGAAAACCGGTAAATTATGTGTATACACTATTCACATTTTCATGTTCAGTTGTAAACCGTTGTGACAGAATTTGTTTACAGAATATCTGACGCAAAAATGACACTTCGGTATATCCATAGCAGTTGTGTTGTTCACGTGCAGAAGATCAGGTTTGTGTGTCTATGTATGACAACCTAGCTTAGTTTTCTGTTGAACTGGTGCTGATTGTCTATTGAGTTGTATACGGTATCATCTTATTTTAGGTTATCTGTTCGGGACATTATGTATAACATTTATAAATCCACAACTTTACTATCTCGCCATCACTGGCACTGGCAAAAAAAAAAAATAAAAAAATAAAAAAATCCAGTTATTATGAATTTGAATAATTCTTCACAAAATAAACAAACAAACACATCACATCCAGATTCTATTCAATTTTCATCCCAGATGCAGATTTCTTAAATATTAACCAAAGTACATATGCCTTGTAACTAAAATCAATCATGTTATCATAGATGTCATCTCGATTATTAACCAATCAGAAGTGTTTATTTGTTCATTTAAAGAGGAGATTGAGTCTGCATTTACTACATATAGCTTCTTTAACTTCAATCAGATTTATGCACAATCCTCAAACAGCGCTTCTTTCGTTTTTGAAGGAAAACTAATATGTCACATAAAAACATTACAACATTCATTCATAATATTCTCTGAGTTTTTATTTCAAATTATGAGTACATTTACGAGGTTGAGAATTCTGACACGCGACTTTGGATAAGGTCCGAGTAAACGGAATGTTTCACATACCGGAAACATAATTCTGATATATGATACATGATTCACGCTACTACTCGGCCATTCCCGTAATCACGAGAATAACATAGTTAATGTTAGGTGTATTGATATGTTCGATTTTTACACATTTTCTTCGCCGGAGACCGCTTACTCTGTGTCTTCACACAAATACAACCACAATGTTTTAGGATTTTCTGTCGAGCAGATTTTAATTGCCAAAGTGTTTTACGTGCTCAAAAAGTTACAAATAACCGCCTTCCCAGGCTGCCGCCATTTTTACAAACTAGTGTCCTCTTCCAAACATACATTCATGGTGTATTTTTCATCATGGAAATGTATGAGAAGTTGCGAATCGATCTGTATGTCAAAAGTTATAGATAAAACACAATATAGACCTACACGAGAGATGAACATCTTATTGACCAATGTATTTGAATACACGAACGACATAATGATATCCGTGGCCAAATACTTTCATTTAAAATTACAGGGTCCTTTTTTATGTTCCATCATTGCTAGTCGTTCGGTACGTAACGCCTTTACCTGGTATCATTTACCTGGAAAATTGAAAACTTCAAAGGCGATGTAGGTGACAGACATCTTTTTTATCAGACTGAAAATGATTATAAACTGGTATGGTGCCACAATACACGGCTAAATACTACTTTCCACTAATTCTTTAACTATAACCCTTGTTTTCCTTTGGTTTATACCTGTACATGGTGAAGTAATACAAATTACTCTTTGAAAGGTCAATCACTGATAACATGGTAACGCACATCAAAGGTGACTGCATCATACTGAGCGGAAAAAGGTAACATTTTACGATATAGCAAACATTTGTATCTAAGGCCAGCTATGATAACAACATAACACAGATTCAGTGAAAGTCTCCTTGATAATTCAGTGTTTGAGTGATTCAGTGACTAGCTTATTAATTTATTTATTTATTATTTATATATTTTCTGGAAGCTCAAATTCGACAAGTGAAAATATGCTGGGCATCCTACCGTCTGCACTCCTCTCTCTGTGTCTGTCTCTGCCTTTCCGTCTCTTTCTCTGTCTGTCTGCCTTTCCGTCTCTTTCTCTGTCTGTCTGTCTGTCTCTCTATCTGCGTGCTCGTGGATATAGAATAGACCCGATGCGCCCTCCTGCATGTTGTAAGAGGCAAATAATAGATGCAACCGCTTTGCCCTGGGATGCGACCCGTTATGATGTTGCAGCTGAGAAGGCCTTGAACTTTTTAAAAGAGTGCGGTTTATTGAGAATTTTTTTAAAATATATATTTTGTATTTTAATAATTTAATCCTTGTTTGACTTTGGTTTGTTTGCCTTTTGGGGGTACCTTAACTTAATAGGCACTGTATATTTGTGCTTATGTTCTGTTAAAAACCTATACATACATACATACATACATACATACATACATACATACATACATACATACATACATACATACATACATACATACATACATACATACATACATACATACATACATACATACATACATACATACATACATACATACATACATACATACATACATACATACATACATACATACATACATACATACATACATACATACATACATACATACATACATACATACATACATACATACATACATACATACATACATACATACATACATACATACATACATACATACATACATACATACATACATACATACATACATACATACATACATACATACATACATACATACATACATACATACATACATACTCTCTCTCTCTCAACGGTTTTCTAGCATCTATTTGTCGCCCAGTCTCTGTCGGTTTATCAGTATCACTCTTATGGCAAGGAGTAGGGCATATCGTTGACAGAAGAAGCAAAAAACAAAAAACAAAAAAAAAAAGACAGATGTCCGGAGATACATATACGCGGACAGAATCACAAAGCATGATCATTTATTACAATAATACCATATTTATGCAGCAAGTCAAATACAAATTTGTTTATCAGTTGTTTATCCATCTATCATTAAGATGTATCAAGATTTTTGTGCATCCTTGAAAGCAATTCATTTTTGACATTTCTTACCAATGTCTCATTGATATAGACTGATTCGGATTTGGTACACACGTTGTACACACGAGATTTCATGGTGAATGTTCACATATGTGCAATTACTTACGTATAATCATTTGTAAATGTATGTTATTTCTAAACTTTAATTACTGCTACTGTCCATTGTTGCGTATTCGTTATACTATTGATTGTACTCTTCGTAATATACGGAGAAAATAAATCTCTCTCTCTCTCTCTCTCTCTCTCTCTCTCTCTCTCTCTCTCTCTCTCTACGTATATTAATCCTAATCAGGTTTCTTTTTTCATCCTCTCTGAGTTCAATTTTACATTGTCCAATCCATGATCGGTGAGATCAGAGAACTTAATTTAAATCATCCAAGAAAATCAAATGAGAAGAAGAAAAACTTTATGCTCAGGGGCTATGAGCAATTTGTTCAATGTACTACACGTCGCTTTCTGTTTATTTGAAAATTTGCAATTCTTTAATTGGACGATATCGGGAGAAATCTCGCAAGAGTTAAGCCATAAACAAGTCAAGATTTCTAAAAAGATT
Source organism: Margaritifera margaritifera (assembly GCA_029931535.1). NCBI lineage: Eukaryota > Metazoa > Mollusca > Bivalvia > Unionida > Margaritiferidae > Margaritifera > Margaritifera margaritifera. Next base: position 2,150,065 of record JAQPZY010001345.1, read on the forward strand.
TGATCTGGGCCAACTAATTAGAAAAACGGAATTCTCATCAGACTATTCACTTTATCACTAAATCATGTCCTATAGAAATCGCAAAAACCCAGCGCGCAGGTTGTATTTGAAACTGGTTTTTGTAAATTTGGTTCAGTTTGATTCACGGAACACGGCAACAAAATAAATTCCGCCTATTTCATCACAATAATTCATAGTTGCTATATAACTCGGAGATGCAGAGCTCTAAATCCTACAATTTCCGGAATTTCCTACCGGCTATAACTCGACACTAATCATGATCCGCAAATAAAATTATATTTTCTGAGGGAAACATTGTTAGGAATAGCCTTTTGCTCTGTATATGTGTTCTTCGGGTGTAAACAATTAGAATGTAGAATGTATTGCGCCAATTTCCTTTCAAATAAATCTTCAATCCACTGTTTGAAGACGATAATCACTATTCCCCCATCCCCAGCCCCCCAAAAGTAAATGAATATGGAATTTCACTGTGCCTATAATGTGTCTTTGAATTTTTATGATTCAGATTAGATTTCAGTTTTTGGATCACTGATTATTGTTTACTTGAGAAAATCTGCAGATATATCCAGACAGTCTCAGATATGTTCATCAAAATAGAGAGCCGCGGTAGCCTAGTTGGTAGAGCGTCGGACTCGTAATTCAAAGGTCCTGGGTTCGATATCCGCCTAGGCCAGTCCAGGTCGGCTGTCTCGATTTGTCCTTGGGAAAGGCACTTAGCTCCTTGGCATGCCAATAATAGCCAATAATGTGTTAAAAGTGCCGTTAACATCAACAAACAAAAACAAAAAAATCAAAAGAGATGAAAGTGTGCATTTAGATACGTATGTATGCACATCTATGGATACTTTTCAGATGAAGTAATTGACGGCCGTATTGGACGATACTGATTGAATTTATTGATTATATTCTCCAGAAAATATCGTTAAACATTCATCGATAAAAAAGCAAAAACCTGACTTTAACGTCAAGGTCATTATTAGTAATATGTCTGCTGATTTTGTTCCAGTATGGCTTGCAGTCGATGACAAACTTTGGTTTGCTTATAGAGGACCATCTGTCAGATTGCACGTCATACAAGTAATTCATGATCACTTTGATCCGTTAGTGACCTTAGCTTGAAGGTCAAGCGGCATACGTCGTCGATAAGGACGTGCTTCATGTTATTATAATTATATTCTTACTAGCATATACATTTGCTAACATCGCATCATTCGACGATAGTTAGTTCATAGCACCAAAAAGGAACTACTTACCCATTCATACACCCTTCTGGTGTGATTTTACAATATTTGTAAACAATTTTTAAACAAGAGTCCCTTGAAGGGACTGACGCTCTACTGGCTGAAAAGGATTTCCAGGAATTCAAGATAAGACCATTTATTCCTTGTAATTGCGGAGTGTTGAAACCATATTTGATATTTTCAACGATAACGATAACAATATTTTCAAATTAACAGCTATGAGCTAAATATTGTTATTTTATTTATTGCTTGAGATTCGTTATTATTTTTGTAACTATTTGCAGTTATAATCATGGAATTTAATGTTTTTTTACAAGAGTCATGAAGCTTGAAAATCGATTACACACAAGGCATGAGCGTCCTTCACTTCGCTACAGCCGTTTATTATTATTATTATTATTATTATTACTACTACTACTACTACTACTACTACGACTACTACTATTATTATTTCATTAGTTATTTTCGTTCTCGTCCTTATTACGTTTTTATGTTATCGCTGTCAAATGCTGTTCATACATTCACTAAATTACTAAACAGCGTTGAAGGGGCATTAGTTTTTAATTCAAAACTGAATGTTAAAACTTTTAAATGCGAGGGAAATTGTACGAGCTTTAAAGAAGATACGCAAACATACAGAGAGCAACAAAACACCAAGAACATAAACGATGACGAAGATAAAGCAACCAAACTATAGTGGATTCAGAATTAAGGTGAAAAAAGAAAGAAAGAAATTTTTATTCCAAAAGGTAGTATATATGTCAGTAAGACATGACTCCCATTTCACTAAATGTTTCCAAAAGTATCTTTCAGTTGTGATTTTACAATATTCTGCTTATGTGGTACACGTTACACTATAATGGTTGTTATCATAGAAAGGGATAGTAGAAAGAATGGAAAGTATATTTATATTTTGAAAACCGTACACCTGGGAGTCTTTTCTTTTAGAAAAAAAAAAGTTGACGAATTACAAAAAGTTACAGAAATCCTCAATTTTATATCTGAGATAAAACACGACTCTTTTTCCAGAGTTTTGGTATTACAACTTTATTTCAGTTATTGATATCTGCTGATTATCCGGCGAAAATGAATTGTTACCAATCAAACAATACGAAAGATATTAGAAACTCACAATTAAAGGAAGAAAAATTGAGAAGTTTAGTGAATTTGGGGCCTGAATAAGAACTCCACATTTGTGACTTTCTGTACCCCTACTCCTTCTTTGTTTATTTTATGGTATACAGCTGATTATCATATCTTAAGAACTTTCATACCATATGACTTCTAATGCACATACCATATTACTTCTAATGCACATACCATATTACTTCTAAAGTACATAACATCTGTGAAAGGCAGGTTATAATGTGAACAAACTGCTTTCGCAAGTTCTTGTGTGTGTGTGTGTGTGTGTGTGTGTTCTGGAACGATCACAATAATGTTTAAATAGGATTTGGAATTTCAAAAGGAACGATACGGCAGCCTGTACCGAAGAGAACACTGTCATACTCTGATAATAATCTTCTTTTTCCCATAAATCCACAGATAGAATGTCAGACTGATACTGACGCTCTGTTTATCAAAACTATTCTTAAATCAAATGCTGGATATTTTGGGATAAGAAGGTCTTATTTAATCATTTTTTTTACCCCGCATTCCAGCTTCCTGATTAAATGAAACGGATAGTTAATCTAATAATAAATAGAAGACGCTTTTCAACGTCAATTCATTATCTTCTGCGGTATGCAAAATAAAATCTCTCTCTCTCTCTCTCTCTCTCTCTCTCTCTCTCTCTCTCTCTCTCTCTCTCTCTCTCTATCTCTCTCTCTCTCTCTCTTTTCACATATTATTTCCGGTATCTAATTAAATTATAGTTTTTATGTGGAACTGAAATTGAGAAAAATATTTTGCAACTTATCCGTCTCACAAAGTGATGTTTTCATTTTTAGTTTGTATTTTCCGTTCGTAAAAATGGAAAATACTCCACCTCCTCATTAACAATCCAATTTTGTTTTCAACTTGCGTTTTTCTTTCTGAAAAACCCAAGTCATTGGCCAAGTGATTGGCCTAGTGGTTGGATTAGTAATGGGCCATGTGATTTGCCAATTGATTGATCTATTGATTGACCAAGAACCGATAAATATACATTGACCTTTTTCACGGAAAGTTTTTAAAAACTGTTGAAGTTATAAAGATTTGAAAATGCATATGTTACACAGCAAAAACTACACTCGGTAGATTAAGCTATTGTCTGACCATCCCAATAATACCAGTCCAGATGAGATAGCATAATGATTCACAAATAGCTGACAGTTGGATTGGTTAATGGTTCACTGGAATTTCTAGTATGTAATAGTTGCTAGACAGATGTCAACCGTGACCGAGGGTCAGTTTTATAGTTTTACCGCTATCATTCTTCGTTACTTATACAGATGTCTTATATCACAAAAGATATTACTAATTTATAGCATTTCTATCGCACTTCATTCATTAGTAGTTGAACTGAATTTATGTTATTATCTCGTAACAATTTTATCACATTATTTGTATCAATAAGATTTTTTGACACGATTTTTTTTTCTTATCTTTCAGATCGTTTAAAAACAATAATTTAGACAAAGCTTACAACACAAAGAAGGGATTCGTGTCAAGTGTGTGATCTAAAGTTCTTCGTGCAAAGAAATGAATGAATATATATATATATATATATATATATATATATATATATATATATGTATATATATGTGTGTGTGTGTGTGTGTGTGTGTGTGTGTGATTGTTTTACAAGCAGATAATTCTAAATAGACCCTTTAGCAAAAGGTGTTTTTTTTTTAAATCTTGTATTTTTGTTCTTCAATATTACTGCCTTTGGCAATCAAATTATCTTAATGATTTAAATGCTATGTTGTTGTTCATGGATACTTAATGATTTAAATGCTATATTGTTCTTCATGGATACTTAAGGATTTAAATGCTATGTTGTTCTTTATTGATACTTAAGGATTTAAATGCTATGTTGTTGTTCATGGATACTTAAGGATTTAAATGCTATGTTGTTGTTCATGGATACTTAAGAATTTTAATGCTATGTTGTTATTCATGGATATTTAAGGATTTAAATGCTATGTTGTTCTTCATGGATACTTAAGGATTTAAATCCTATGTTGTTGTTCATGGATACTTAAGGATTTAAATGCTATGTTGTTGTTCATGGATACTTCAGGATTTAAATGTTATGGTGTTGTTCATGGATACTTAAGGATATAAATGCTATGTTGTTGTTCATGGATACTTAAGGATTTAAATGCTATGTTGCTGTTCATGGATACTTAAGGATTTAAATGCTATGTTGTTGTTCATTTATACTTGTTAATAATTTATTGATTGATTGTTGATCTATCTATCTATTTATTTTTCTTTCTATTTTCCCCACACTGAACACGCTTCTGAAGATCTAAGCAAGGGCCTACTTGTACAGGATTAATTCGTCCTAAACCAAACTTCAAAGAGGCGCCAAAGTTAACATGCTTTAAAAATACCCTTATGACCTTCCTCGTTGTATTTTTGTTCACATGTTAGCATGCCACCCATTTTATGTATTTATTTATTTATTTATTTATTTATTTATTTATTTATTTATTTATTTATCCTTTAAAATTCTCTTTGGTAAGTTTATCAGCGTGGCAAAAAGAATATTGACTACATATGTGTGTGGAACAGAGAGGTTTCAGTCACAGAGTATTAGAAACATGCAAATTGTAATAAATCTAAAAAGTAGTTAAAGATAATAAAATAGTCTCAAAATGGATTGGATTTTTTCCTGACTTCCTGTTTTCATTTTTATATTTCAGTTATATATTTCAGAATGTGTCGGCTAATGGATTTATGAGCTGTAGAAAGTGTCGGCTATTTCATGAATAATTTTACATCTGCATGTATTTCACATTTAAATTGATGCATCTCAATCAACCGGAAAAAAAACGAAAAAAAAACCTGAACACAAGATGCTAGAAAATATATAAATAAGTTTGCACAGGTATATTATATGTACAATAATTAGTATACTCTTACTAGTCATACTAACAACGTAAATGAGAACAAAAGTATGTATATAAAGAGATTAGTTTGTTACGAACAAATGGTGGCCGAGAAAGATCGATTTGGGAATGTGATACAAACAAATTGTATTTATTCAGTCTTTTAAAACAAGGAACATAAATCAAAGGATAAATCAAGCAACTAAGCAACCAATCGCCGAGCAATCGAGCCAACCTAGCAGCAAATACTAAAATAAATAAAAAGACCCCCCCCCCAAAAAAAAACCCCCTAAGATTTGGAAAACAATGATCTTGTCCCTTCTATGGTGTAATTATAATACTACTACTACTAATAATAATAATAATAATATTAATCATCATTATTATCATCATCATCATAAAATAAAAAAATTACAATTTGTCCCTTTTTTCTATGACACATTTTCATTAATTTCGATTTAATTTATTTTGTGAGTCCTGTTTTCATATTCCAAATAGGGCTGATGGTTACCAAACTACATCATAAAAACTGCATAAAATAGTATTCAATATTTCTTAATAGTCCAAAAATCGGAAAATGATTTCAAATTTTTAGATTGATTCTTTTTCACATATTATTAAATATTTAATAAGGCGGTATTTCAACTCAGTTCTATCTGTAAAGTATACTTTTATTCCAGATAAAGTAAAAAGAGAAGGAACTGAAATGATTTCATTTATTGTGTGTGTGTGTGTGTGTGTGTGTGTGTGCGTATATAATAGAAAGAGAGAAGAGGCAGTAAAAGCTTTTTCATATTATCGTTCTTTTTTAAAAATTTAAATCTTTGACGTAAAGTTTCTTATATCGCTACCCATACATAACACATGACTGCAATTCTATCCACTCTCTAATATACATGTTTAAATAAAGGTAGATGTCACGCTTTGGACTCAATAAAACTGATTAATATCATTGATATTTACTGCTTTCTGACAAGAATAAGACAAATATATTTGCACCCAAGTTCCCCATCCGTTTAATTTAGAAACACATTATCCGGTCCGAAAATCCACATATTTTCACCTCTCTAAAGAAAATGATAGCTCAGAGATGGTAGGAACTGATATGGTCGGGGTTTTATACGCGTCCCTACGTTTAGATACTCTTTCCTTTTTGATTTATTATCTTATTGGTGGAAACCGCGAATAATGGGGCTTCCTTTGATGTTTTTATACTGGATAAAAAATTAGATTTCGGCCAAAAGGGTTCTTTTTCTGGCAGTGACCACACTAAAGTTTTACCTTTTGAAGTTCCACTAATAGGCTGGGCATAATTGAAACAGTTCACACATTTCGAGTGTTCTTTATTTATAGGACAACCCATCCATCGCGCAAGAACTCACCACAGAAGGCGGTAAATCGGTTCTGTCACAAGTTCCCGGGAGTTTGACTTGATTAATATGAGAAATAAAATCGCACCTTTCTGTGCTAGGCATACAAAAGATGTTTTAAGTTTTTACGTGCGTCGAGGACATATGTTTCTACTCGCACATCAATATTGATGTTAGACAGTACGTAACAAGATACTCATCGAAGGCTGCAAAAATGTCCCACCCTGACAATTTTCATATCCACAATATCTAATACATGGTTTTTAAAGATCGAAATATACGAAATTATATGAACAAAAATTCTCCTGCTTAAGAATTATTATCATCATCATAACCATCGTATAACAGATGATGATGATGACAACGATGATGATGATGATGATGACAACGATGATGATGATGTTGTTGGTAGTGATGATGATAATTAGGATACTACCACTACTACCAATACCGCGATTATTATTATTATTATTATTATTATTAGTAGTAGTAGTATTAGTATTATTATTATTAATGGTTTTCGTGTTTATTTATTTATTTATTTCATATTTGCTATTTTCCTAATAATGATCTGACTATCTTGGTTTCAAAAATATCTTTTAAGTTTTTATGTAAAATAGCATAACTTATCTATATAAAACTAGATCAAATCGATGATTCTAGTGATTATTGCATTTTACTATTCAATACTAATTGCATATTGTTTTAAAGTCCGTACAATTATGAGGTTTAATCTGGAGGAAAAATATGGACAGTCTTGGTGGTAG